>CAIGRQ010300771.1:0-10787 GCA_903798375.1 Fraxinus sp. D2006-0159
TTTTTTTTAATATTTTATTCAAGAAACTTGATTATTCAATAAGTTTTAATAATCATTTGAGTGATTATTTCACTTTTTATAACCATTTGAATGCTTAAAGACGTGTTGAGTATAATCATTTTGGCAAATTCCCCATCTCGGTCAGGATTATAGTTTTCAATCAATATTTTCTAGTTAAAAATTTCAAACACAAGCTTGTTAGCAGAGTGATTGAGGTGTTATGCCATCATCTTAACGTACAAAGTTCAAACCAAATTTGATCAGTTCCATTGCACCTTAGTTTAAAAAATAAAATTGGATAACATGACACCCTAAGTCATGCATTTATTCAAATACAAACGAACAAAATCACCGATAACTTGACGTGATTCGATTGGCACGACCATACCCGACTTGACCCACTACTATAGCATTAGCCATCCAAGAACTGAGATAAAAACAAACATATGATGTCACCATATTTCAAAACCTAAAGGCCAGCATAACGGCTCAAAATGCATAAATTCCAGGGGACAAAAAAGATGAATGGTTAATGCAATGCTCATCAAAAACTTATAAGTACAGCCTGCCAAAATATATACACCATTTTACAAATTTGTGAGCAAAGGGAAGGAATCAAACTAACAAATACCAAGACCACAAAAAATAGACCAGTTGATATTGCAAAATAAATTCCAGGGCAATATAAATTTCGGATTTGCTTGCCATGACCTCGTGAATGGGTGCTTCATCATCTTCATCACTGAGATTTCACACTTCACTTGCTCCATCATCCCTACACGAATCACTTTCTCCATCATCCACTACAGTCGCCACGGGGAGAGATCGTGCAGCTAGTTCTTCCCAGCAGATGGAGAATTTCTCATCTCTTCAATCTCATCATTGAATGAACTCTGTGTTTTAGTCAACCACTTGAAAGACCCTTCTTTTACCAAGCCCTTAAGTATGTTTCATGTTTTGCTCACCATACCCATTTCCCACGATCCCCTTTTCAAGAACTTTTGTGGCTCTCTTTTTTCCGTTTCTTTCAATAACTCTACATACAAGTTAATGACCTGCAAAGCAAGAAGAGTGAAATCAGAGCAGACAAAATTCATCATATGGAAAGATTATCACTCCCATAGGATTGAAGTCACAACAATGTCTAAACTCTCATAGGACTGAAGTCACATTTAATATAATTTTAGTCAGTGATATATGCATGTAAATTAGAAGGTATGTTAGATATGCTTAGCATATTAATCCACAAATTCCATATATGAAATTATCTGAAATGGATGCCAACATATTAGAGGACAAATAATCATCAACTAGCTTTTGCAAGATCTTAAGAGAATAGATCTCTCCAGGTGATAACATCTCTCAACAAGCAAATTAGATCCAATGACTTCCTTCCATCTGCACTCCCTCATAAATAAACCCAAAACTCAGTGCACTAATCAAATTAGCTTCAGTGAATCCATAGTGGGTAATCACTTTTAACATCCACTTAGTAGCATCTTTTCTCGCCATTATTAAAGATCCATCAGAGTTCATTTCATTATAACTCAAATGGACTTGTTTTTTTTTTCTCCTTGGACAAAAGGATCACCAGCTCGTCATCCTCCCAAAAATGGTCACACTCAAATAGAAAAACATGCCTAGTATGATCTTTATTATCATATCTGCCGAAGGAAAAAATAATCAAACAGCTTATGTGCCTTAATCTCCAAATCGCTTGAGTAGGCTAATCACACAAAAAATTTCTTTTGCACACCGGCCTGCACCAGTAAGTCACTTGTATGTTATATTCTTAAGTTCAATGCTCTAAGACTAAGAAATCCCTATCCACCAAAATCTATATATATAATCAATCTATAAAGAACACCCTACTACTGAAAATGATGCTTCGCATTTCCAACAAAGATAAACATGCCAAGATTCAAACTTGTTAACAAATTAAACCAAAAGTTATCCCAAACAAACAACAAATCCAATTCACTTTCTTTCAGAGTTATCATACTCAGAAATAAAAAGGATAATAAATATCACCGAATTGTTTCCATCGAATTTTTTTTACTTAATATTGACGGCGGCTTCTCTGGGAGTCTTGGCAGTGATAGACAGGGCATGTAATCCAGACTAGAGTTCGTCCGACAAGAGCTCATACACCAGACGATGTCGTTGAACGAGTGTCTGGCCCTCGAATTCGCTTGAAATAATTTTCACGTTGAAATGGGTCTCGGTTGTGCCGCTGTCTTTGACGGCGTCGTGTCCGGCATACTAGTACGACAACCTCCTCTTCTTCATCTGCACTTCCAAAAATGGTAGTGGAAGCTTTGGATAGTGGGTTTGTGAGATAGGAAAGGGAAATGGAAATGGAATAGCAGAGCAGAGTCGTAGAGAGAGAGAGAGAGAGAAGTCATTTCCCGTGTTTTGTAAAAATTACCGTGTTTTGGCTCAAAATTCCCAAAACGTGGTTTTCATTGTTTTGTGTTTTTAGTGTAAATTTTTTTTCATTTTCAAAAACGCATTTTCGAAAACAAGGAAGAGAACACATTTTTATTGTTTTGAAAAATTGAAAACAAAAAACGGTTTGAAAACAAGAAAGAGAACAGCCCCTAAGGTTTCACTTCACTATCTCATCTTGACAAATTTAATTGAATTTTATTTAACTTTGTTCCTAGTGCAGTGTAATTACATATAGACACAAGTATGGGTCATTGTGTGAACTTTGTATCAATCGTGGTGACCAAAGGTAGTGAAAATGTGTACTCATTCATTTTTATGAGCACATGTAATTAAAAGACACCCGGCTATATAAATCAACTCCATGTCGCTTTGAATCACATTAGTATACTTATTAACCCGGCGATCACAATTTAAAGATTAAATTCAACGACTCTAAAGTCATCAATTCTTCATCATCAACAAATTATGCATGTGTTTGGTCTCCATTAAAATCCCAAAATGCATTTTCATTTCCTACGAGTGTGGGTCCACACATTTAGAAATGGTGAAACGTGGTTAGCTATACACACTACATTCATTGACTAATGATTGATGATGTGGTAATTTATAATATATGTATTGATTTCCCACTTAACCTTGCAAAAATGATGAGAATCGTAGGATTGAACAAGGGAGGGTATTTTTGGAATTGAAGAAAAAGATTGCCTAACTTGGATTCAACGACAGGAACGATATTTTCCCAAGTCTGACAAACGTACTGGACTAGAATAATTTTTAAACAATAAAAATACTGTAAAAAAATGTGATTTCCTATGAAAATCTCATTTTAGCCCCGTTTGACAATCAGTGTTTTTGAAAAACAATGTTTTGAATGATGATTTTTCAGGAGAATGTGTGATTAAAAGTTATGAACAAGTTTTGAGTTTATGTGCAGAACATTTTATTGTATAAATGTGTATTTCTAAATGAGTATATAGAATAAAGAATTTAAGAATAATGGTTGTCAAACGGGACTTAGAGCATGTCTGGGGGTGATTAAAATTGAAAATATAGCACACTCGTCTAATAAAAGTCAACAATACCGACTAATTTTTTAGTTTTAATCTATCCCGAGCACGCCCTTAATGACATTAAAACAGTGGCTATAGTCAAACAACACATCAAAACCAAGCTTCATATATCAAAATATACATTACCTATAGAAATTTCATTAGGTCATTTAAAATGAATTAAGTGTCATTTAAATTAGTTTAAAATGATATATTGTGTTAAACAATTGAGAAGTCTATTTTACAAAATGTATATAAACAACACTGTTAACAATTTAAAGAATGGACCTCAATTATACAAACTGCATCCAGCTTTAGAAAAAAAGGGCACCATTCCATTTTTATATTATACTCCTTATTTTGCTCACCCAACTGATTTTTCATATTTTGGAGGTTGAATATATATAAGAAATAACAAAAAATCATTAATTTTTAAATTATTAAGCATGCCTTCAAAATTATCTTCATTTTTTTTATTTATATATGAAAGTCAATTTGCACCCATTAACACCAATTAAGGATGAAATGAATTGAGAATGAAATTGAGGATTTAGGGTTTAGCTTATTTTTTTAAAATTGAACATTTCAAGTGGGGTATTTAACACTTTTAACATATTACAAAATAGATAATAGACTCTTTTATAAAAACTAATGGGGGTACGTGCGTTTTACGTTAGTTGAATAATATTAAAAATAAGTATATATAAATTTTGGAGAAACTTATTTGTAAATTTGAAAGATATTCATAAGTCGGTTGAAATTGATTTACTTTTTATCTCTTTTATTTTTTTATTTTTTTTTATTCTTGATACGAACATTTGGTATTCGTTGTATTTGTTGTCTACATTGATTATCCATCAACAAATAATCAGTTCTAAAGAAGAAACTGAATAACTTATTAACTTCTTAAATTTTTCGATCTGTTTATATTTAGTGAAGAGCGTTGGAGGTAGCAGATCTCCTAACCTTCAAAGGGTAATTTTTGCAGACGAAAAACTTTGTATTAATGTTTGTAACTAATAAAAAGATAAATGTTATAAAGAATATGCTCTAAAACATATTTGAATTACAATGATGGATATGCCAATCCACATAAAAGCATATGCATTTTTCTAAAAAAAATTCGAAATATTGTAAAATTCCAAGAAATTAAGAGAATAGAGAAGGTTTTTGACCAATTCAAGCAAATATTAACACAAAAGATTATGTAAACTTTGGCCAAGTAAATTCAAGTTTGGCCATGTAATGCTAACTTAAAACAATGATATATGCATATCATTCAAGTATTGTCGCCAATAAGTTATATGGAACAAACTCATGTATGGTCAAAAAAGACAAGGAACACTTATAAGGAAAAATGAATTGAGAGAAATGAGCATATTCTTTCCATTCCATGTTCTACACTTCTGTTCCAACATCAAAAGTAGAGATGGCAAAAAAACCCGCCCCGCCCCGCCCCGCTTCGACGGGTCGCGGGGCGGGGTGAGGGTGCCCCGCCTAGTTAAATATTAAAAAAAAATGAACATTGTTTGTTTTCATTGCTTGGTTTGGATATTGATGTAGTTATTTTAAGTATCGTTTGCTTTGAATTGTAAAATTTTGAATTTGTATTTAATTGGAAATTTTTGGTTTAAAAAAAAAACTAAATGGGGCATGAAACGGGGCAGGGCGGACCTAAGGCAGGGTGGGGCGGGGATGGCGGCCCCGCCCCGAACCCGCCCCATTGCTATCACTAATCAAAAGATATAGAGGCCTATATAGTGAATATTATGAAATGTTAGAATTGAATGGAAACTTGACATTCTTATCATCATCCCCTTGTATAGAAAGAGAAACTATTAACTCCAAGAAAGGAAAACACTCTTCCATCGTCGCATATTAGCTAAAAATTGAAATTTCTACTCTTTGACTAAAGATGTTTTACAGCATGTGTTCATTTATCAACCAGCATAAATAAATGCAAGCCAATAAAAATTTATTTTATGATTTGGAGAAGATAATCTTCACCTTTGGCGAATTCGATTGCACAAGTGAGCATAAAGATCCATCATTTCTTGCAACTTGGCCATCTTTTGCATTTAAGTTACCCCTTTGTAATCCTCCAAATCCATAGTTAGGTGAACTTCCAAGGTTTCCTTGTGCTTGAGCTTGTGCTAGGACCTATTGTTGTTGTGATGCCAAAAGAAGCTGTGTAAATTAGACTTTTGTGCGTGCAAGCCCAAAATGGTCTATGCCCTATATGACAGGGCAAGCATCAAATGCCAAGAATTAATCTATATATGCCAAAAAAATGCGTATCAGGATCAAAGCATAAGAAACTCACAGTTGAAGACTAGTGACTCCTTGATTCAACCTTGAGAATATGAAAAATTGTATTTGAGAACTCTCAATACATTACATGTAACACTAATCTAATTTGATAAAATTTTCACTAATTCAATAAGGAAAAGAACATTTTGACACGGTTCTAATATTCCAATAACAATCTTTGAGGAACTTTTGCAAATTGAGTAAAACAACATCAAAATAGATGAATACCAGCTCACCAGTGAATGTGTTAATCAGAAAGATGACATTAAGTATTATTAGTACTATGACATTAAAGCACACATGCCATTATGCTCAACTTATACATCAAATATTATTAAATTCAACAAGATAGTGCAATGTCATGCAAAACTACAATGGTATATGTTGACATCTTGCAGAAGTGAGTCTAATGTTCATTATTGTGGACATCACATCATTCTACACGGTTCACATAGTTTTCATGCAAACAAAATCAAATCCATCAATCATCCAAAATTATATCGTCGTCATATTGGTCTTACTGGGTAGCAAAGTTGGCAATAATTTATATGCACATTCAATTTCGTATTCTGCACTTACACCTCCAAATCAACAATAACATATATGACGCATCGAAAAATTGAACTTGAAATGATAAATATCCATTGGATCCAACATTCTGGTGACTTGATTGAAAACAGATGAGAATTGCAAAAAGAACTAAAAAGAAAATTTGAAATATAAAAAAATGAATAGAATCTAATCTAGTCCTAAAACAAAGACTAGTAAGTACTGTTGGGAAGTTTTTTTATCGTCATAATGATCTTTCATGTAGGATCACCAAAAATTCATGAATCAAATTAGAAGCATACATGAATCAGACATAGTTAATGCAACGAATAAGTCTTACAGTTTCAATTTTCCAAATCAACACGTTGTTCTTGTATTTCTCTATGATGATGGGAGTCAGAATAAAATGAACAATCCACATGTGATCCGGGAACCATAATCGTATATATATACTAACGGCATGTTAACCTAATTCGGCTCATCATAAAATTAGGCACGAGCCCGGTCTCTACACATAAATGCTCATACTTTAATTAAATGCTTCAAAACCCATAATACCGAAAACTTATCAGATCATTTTAAACGGGTTTAACCAAAATTAATAGCCATTAATTTAATACACAATAATTCACATATATGCCCACATGATCAATTAAAAAATTCTTACAATCTACCACTTGGATTATATGTGTTACCTTATGATTGTGCATTAAACATAACCTTATGAGTACTCAAAATTTTGTTATCATTACCGAATGCAGCCCCAAACAATTCGGTCCATCAATTATATCAACATAGGATCAAAGTGGCTTTCGCTACTTATATCGTAACTAAACCCATCAATGATCAAGTATATTGACATAACAAAATGACATGAATCAAATATGGATATGTAGCATGGAAATTACATGTGATGTGATCTTAACATGCCTATTTCCAACTGATCCACCTTAATACCTTAGTGAGATCATTTTCAAATAGGTTCAGAGATAATAAACCAAAAACTTNAACATGCCTATTTCCAACTGATCCACCTTAATACCTTAGTGAGATCATTTTCAAATAGGTTCAGAGATAATAAACCAAAAACTTTATAACCGAAGATAACTTTAACCATAAATCATATCCAAAATGACAGTACATGTGTCTAATATGAAAAGCACAAAAAGACCTTGGGTTTCAATCCCTTAGTAACTGGATCTGCAACCAGTGAGTTTGTCTCGATATGCTCTTGACACATGTCTACTCTGAACTCTTTCTTTAACAGTCGGGAACTTGATTTCTATATGTTTTGACTTTGTCGAACTCCTGTTATTATTGGAATAGTATTGCTGATTTAATGTTAATAACTTGAGTGATCTTTCTATACTGTCCATAATGAACAGCCTAGTGACAAGATTTATCAACCATATTCCATGATTTGATGCCTTATAACACGCTACAAACTCCTTTGTCATGGTGGAAGTGGCAATGAGTGTCTACTTAGCACTCTTTCATGAAATAGCACATCCAGCAAACAGGTAGATATAGCCTGAATTAGATCTCCTACTATCTTGACATCCCGCAAAATCTGAATCAAAATAACCAATGATATCCACTGATCCGATTTCCTATATGTGAGCATGTAGTCTTTTGTTCTATGTAAATACCGCATGACTCGTTTGGCTACTTTTCAATAACCCATTCCTGGGTTACTTAAATATCTCCTTAGCATCCCAACAATATATGTTATATCCGAACGCGTACAATACTAAGCATACTGATAGACCCCTATTAAGTTTACATATACGAGAAGGAATAAGGGAGAAACAGGGGAGAGGAATTAATTGGGATGGTTGTATTTTGCTGTTTGTTTTTTTAATATTGTGAGTTAGGGTCTATTTAGTAATTTTAGTCAGGGGAAGGGGGGGAATAAATGTAAATGGGGGTTAGTTGAATAGAAATCACGTTTTTTCTGAAATGTCTAGTCTGTAGGAGAGTTCCTGGGTCTCTCGAACTGCCCAGGGAAATTGTTTCTTCATTTCCATTTTCATTGAATAACAATTACAATTCCAAGTTCATATTCTTCTCTTCTACAGATAATCACTGATACATTAATTGATTGCCCTAATTTCTCCACTGTCCATGTTAATTCCAGCTCCTTTGACATTCACAGATCCAGTTGATTGCCTCAGTTCGTGGCTGAGCAGTGTAACATCAAGCAGTTAGTCTTCATTTCAGCAGCAAACTCTGTCGATTATTCAGGTACCTATCAAATTGGTATCAGAGCATCACTTGGGAACATGAAATTGGCAGAACGTGTGGACAATTTGGAAGGGAAAATAGATGGAGTTCAGCAGGAGTTACAGCACGATATGAATGTGTTGTTGGGAAAAATAGATGTGATGATGAATAAATGGGTGGAACAGGAAAGAAAAGGGGTAGGGAGAACGGAGGACCTTCCCGATTCTGACCAGCCTCCTAAATCACCAGCGAATGAAGATGAAGGAGGCAATAACCAAGGGGAAAGAAGTCAAGGGCGTGACGAGCCGGCGCGAACAGAAAATCGGATCCGCAGATTGGAGATGCCAGTGTTCGGTGGTGATAATCCGGATGGATGGATTTTTAGGGCAGAGCGGTATTTCACTATGAATCACTTCTCCAATTAGGAGAAGGTAGAAGCGGCGGCTGTTTGCTTCGAATGGGAGGCATTGGCGTGGTATCAGTGGGAAGAAAGTAGACAACCGGTGAGGAGGTGGGAGGATCTGAAATCACTGTTGTTGGAACGATTTCGACCGTCTCAGGAGGGAAGCAACCTGGAAAAATTTTTGGCGCTGCGACAGGAGGGATCAGTTCGCGATTTCCGGCAAAATTTTGAGATGCTCGCCGCTTCGTTGGTGGGGGGTCAGTAACGACGTATTAGAGAGCAATTTTCTCAATGGGCTGAGGCCGCTGATCCGGGCGAAAGTGAGGATGTTAAAGCCACGTGGGCTGGACCATATAATGGAATTGGCCCAACGGGTTGAGGAGAGAAATGAAATTCTGCAGCAGGCCCAAAGTCCATCCGGCCCACCTAGAGGAAGAAATAATGTTAATGGCCAGGTTTCTTATTTTAGCCCATTAAAGTCTTCCTCAATTATATCGTCCCAGAACCCACCCAATTCTCAAACTCCTTCTTATAATTCCCACTCTCTGAAGACCACGACAGTGGGTCGAGCAGCGACAACCGCCAAAGGAGTGGCGCCGTTCAAAAGACTCACGGACGCCGAACTCCAGTTGAAGAAGGAGAAGGGCTTATGTTATCGTTGTGATGAAAAATTTGGACTGGGACACCGTTGTAAAAACCGAGAACTTCAGATTTTGGTAGTCCAGGAGTTGGACGAGGAGGAATTGGATGAGGCCTTGGAAGATGATGAAGGAGATAAAGGAGAGAATGTGGTAGAGCTGTCATTAAGTTCGGTAGTGGGGTTGAGCACCCCCAAAACCATGAAATTAAGCGGGTCCATTTTAGGGCATCCTGTGGTAGTATTGATCGATTGTGGAGCTACTCACAATTTTATTGCGGAGGAATTGGCAAATCAGTTGAGCCTACCTATCACGACTACAATTGGTTATGGGGTGACCGTAGGAAATGGGAGATCAGTAAAAGGAAAGGGCATCTGTAAAGAGGTAGTCCTCTCCTTGCCTGGGATTGATATAATAGAAGAGTTTCTACCCTTCCTATTGGGCTGCACTGATGTTATTCTAGGGATGAAGTGGTTGGGCACTCTAGGAAAAATGCAAGTAAATTGGGGAACCTTAATGATGAAATTTCAGGTAGGTGAGGATGTCATTTGTCTGCACGGGGATTCGAGTCTGCAGAAAACACAGGTGTCTATTAAGTCGATGGTAAAATCTTTTAAGGAGGGTGATCAGGGGATCTTGCTAGAACTGAGTAATTTGGAAATGGAGACAACTCAAAGCGGGACTGAGCTTCCTTGTGCAATCAGGGAGTTACTTCAGCGATATACTAAGGTTTTTGAGTGGCCGAACCTGCTACCCCCCCATCGGGGTCGTGATCATGCTATTGTACTAGAAGTCGGATCGATCCCCGTGAATGTCCGGCCATATCACTACCCATATTTTAAGAAAAATGAGATTGAACGGCTGGTCCGAGAAATGTTGGCAGCAGGCATTATCCAGCAGAGTTGTAGCCCGTTTTCGAGCCCAGTTTTGTTGGTGAAAAAGAAATATGGGAGTTGGAGATTTTGTGTGGATTATCGTGCCCCGAATAAAATAACGATTCCAGATCGATTTCCAATTCCAGTGATAGATGAGTTGTTGGATGAATTGTATGGAGCTGTGATTTTTTCTAAGTGGACCTGAAGTCGGGGTATCATCAAATTAGGATGAGGGCTGAAGATGTGCCGAAGACTGCATTTAGGACTCACGAAGGGCATTATGAATTTT
>CAIGRQ010300794.1:0-11211 GCA_903798375.1 Fraxinus sp. D2006-0159
ATTTAAATTTTAAAATTTACACATTATGAATATTATTAACTTATTTTTGTTTTTTTAGTTATTTCAAACTTGAGTTTTAAAGTTTAAACAATCATCCTAAGTTAATCAAATGAATTTTGTTGCCAATGAGATTACAATTATAAATGTGATGTTTAAAATTTAGCTATTTATGCAAATCTTTTTATTAAATTCAAGACAAATGAGGATGACATGGCACTCCGGGTTCACGAAACTCGGGGCATCACAAAGGTTGTCCTATAATTGCGTCATAAGGGGACTTTGAGTTTAGAACCACAAACTCTGCATTCACATTAGTTCGGCCAGGGGAATCTCCGACCTCAATAGAGAGTTTGATCACTCCTTTTTCTTCAGAAAGGATACCGTCCAGTCCCATAATCATGTTTGGATACGGTTGTAGAAAACCAAGAGGGATTCCGTTTCGTTCCAAGGTGCCAGTGTAAAGTATGTTGAGAGAGCTCCCAGTATCCACCAAAATTTTGGGGATGTCAATTTTGGATATAAGAACTAGTATTACCAGAACTCTAAGGTAGGGATTTGGGTCCGCTTTTTTTTCTTCAAACAAAAGCTGGTCATCAGTCGCCTTTTTGCAATATTTTTCTGAAATACTGATCTTAGAGAGGTCGGCTACTATGGGCCTTTTGGACTTTGGGACTTTGGTATCTTGATAATGTTGATTTTTCAGCATTTGAATTTGAGGACTAGGGAGATCGATATTACAGGCTCTTGTTTTAACCTGATTTCCACGTATTACTCCTGGCCCATTTGGAGTTGGGAACTTCATGCAATAGTGATATATCGAAATAGCAACCTGCAACTTGTGCAATAGGGCCTTCACAATATGGCATTATTACTTGAAGGGAGGTCCACAACAATGAAATCAGCTAAGATTCTTCTGTGACAAAGGGGGTTCGTCGAGCTCTACACTGAGCACTCTATGTCCCCTAGCTTCAATGAGATCTCCAGAGTATCCTTGTAGTCTCCTGGAGTATGGTTAAAGGTACCGATCTTGTATAGCTATCTGCTTCAGAGTTTGATAGTAGAGTACATTTATCGAACTCCCATTGTCCACTAAGGTCCGGTGTATTTGTACCCCCGCCACGTTTAAGGCTATTACCAGTACATCGCTTTGGTTTTTTAAGACTCCATGTGCGTTCTTTTTCTGAAAATCCAAACCATTCGGGGTCTGGTGAGGTGACGACCTCCGACGCTGGGCATATCACACTGTAGTTCTGCCAAAGAGTTCGTGGTATGTCCCAGGTCCGTCCTCGAGGACGATGGGCATCATGTACCAATCTGCGCCTGGTTCTTCACGACCCTCAAGGCATTGATTCCCATTTATCAGTGTTCGGATATCGGCACGAGGTTGTGGGTTACGAACTTAGGACCCAGGTCGGGCTTGCTGAGATGTTCCTTGCTAATTAGGTTGTTGGAACCCAGCCGGGTTTGCTCCTTGGGGCTTGGCTACAAATTCCTGTAGGTGACCTCTCCGGGTGAGTGTTTCCACTTCTTCCTTCAGATTTCGGCAGTTGTCAGTGTTATGCTCTGTCATTCTATGATAACGACTGTACTTCCCTTGATTTTTCCAGTTATTTCTTTCCTTTGTTGTGGAGGTCGGCAGAAGGTTTCTTTTTCTTCAATTTGTAGAAAGACTTCCTCCAAGGTTACATTGAGGGGGTGATATTCGCAAAATTTGTCGGGGTATCGCTTAGAACGACCTTGATCCCTTCTGTCCCTTCTTCTTTCCCGACCTGAATCCTTATCTGTTTTTTTTCCTTTGTCCGTTGTGGAGATTGAGGGACTTGCTTGGCATCCTCCTGATCTGACGTGGCTTCCTCCGTACTTATATATTTTTCAGCTCGACTCAAGAGTTCGTGGTATGTCCCAGGTCCGTCCTCGTGGACAGACCACCAGAATCTTGTCTTTGGTCTTAACTCAGAAAGGACTGCCATAAGTGCGGCATCATCAGAGATTTTCTCCACCTCCATGGACTGTTTATTGAACCTGTTCAAGTAACTCTTGAGGGATTCGGTCTTTCCCTGTTTGATGCTTACTAACCTCTCCTTTGGTGTAGTCCTCGCCTTCGATCCCATGAACTGGGCGAGAAACGCCGAGGCGAGGTCATTCTAGCTTTTTATAGATCTTTGATGTAACCTTCGAAACCATCGCTGAGCTTTGTCTCCTAAGGTTAAAGGGAAAGCACGGCACATGATAGCATCTCCAACTCCCTGTAGCTCCATCCAAGATGCGTATTTGTCTAAATGGCTGAGAGGATCTCCTTCCCCATCATACCCGGTTAACTGTGGCATCTTCAACTTTTCAGGTAGTGGTTCCGCTAGTGGTTCCGCCAAGATATCCTCAGTAAAAGGTGAATGGCGTTTAGTAAGGTACTCTTCCGTGCTTCCTTTATTTTTAGCCTCCAAGTTCGTTATTTATTTCTTGAGGGCACTCATCTCGGGTTCAGGTCATTCAGCAGAATAGTTACCGCGGGGCTCAGCATGTTCTTTTGTAGGTGTCAAAGAATGCTGGGAGCCGAGTCTATTGAACACACTATTTGTCCTTCTGGTAGTTGGTTTTGTTGCCACAGGAGAACTTTTGACTTCCTCAGTTCGACTTTTGGAAGATTCCTCACCTAAAAATTGTAAGGTTCTCCTGGTGGGAAGTCGCCTGATTTTTTTCTTGACGTGGAGACTCCGCCTCGATATCCTGTGATAGATTCTGAGCTTGATTTTGCTCTAGCCTACTAACAATGTTTGTTAGTTTATCAATGGCCTCTTTCATTGTTGCCATTTGAGGGTCGATGGTTTCATTCTGACCTCGCCTTTCAGGGTTTCTTGGATCATTGGTCTGCTCTAGACGGGTATGAGATTGATTTTCAAATACTGAGAATTCGTCCATGATACTATTTTATGAATTTTTGTGAAGAGATATGGCTATTTTCCAAGTTGGGGCCCTCTTTCTAGCGCCAAATAGTTGACGTTGAAAAATGTAAGAACAAAATCCAAGCCAACTTAAGGATTGAACACGAATTTAATTGGGAATTAATCAAAGGTTTGCAATATCATAATATTATAATCATTTCCTCTAATTATATGAGATATTTCCCGGGAATCCGTGTGTTTTTCTTTTTTTCTTTTTTGTCCTACCACTTCCTTAGCTTTATATAGGAGATATATGCATGCACGCAGTACCCCTGTCTTGTCAAGTCTGATACTGAGCTGATTAAGTACATATGTTGGCGTAACAAGATTGGTGACCGAGCTCAAACCTGTCAACTGATCATGAGTTAGTGATACAAGTGGTCACCAGCAATTAATGCATTACTTAGGGAAAGAAGCTAAGATTTTTGATTGGAGGATAATGTGGGCGCTGACGTGAGACCTTTACATACGCACATGTTTTATTGGTAGCTTATATATTTTGTTAGTGATTCTCAATCATTATTACTATTTTGCCTTGAAGCACTACACAAGCTTCCTGGATAAGCTACTGGAAACCCGAGCTGAACTNGGAGGATAATGTGGGCGCTGACGTGAGACCTTTACATACGCACATGTTTTATTGGTAGCTTATATATTTTGTTAGTGATTCTCAATCATTATTACTATTTTGCCTTGAAGCACTACACAAGCTTCCTGGATAAGCTACTGGAAACCCGAGCTGAACTCACACCCCGAGCTCGCATTATCACCTCTTCATTAAGTATGTAAATCCGAACTGAGCGACCTCGGAGGTCGGTGTCAACAAAACTGAATTATCAAACACTAAAAAAAAAAAAAAAAGAGGAGGGAAAAAGTAGATATATTTATTGTCTCACTTTAATAAATATATTATTGTCTCACTTGAGTGAAATGGAAATTCAGAATGTTCGTTTAAGGATACTTAACTACCAAATTTATAGAACACTAACGATTTTATTTTGGATTTCTGTGATTCTTTATAGAGGTGTGAGAGCAATGATGATCATTTAGTGTGTAAAAACCGGGACCAGGTAAAAGAGATGCAAATTCTTTACAGTTTCCACACAGTCAAGTGTGTATGTGCCTGTCAGTACGATGACAGAGAGAGGAGTGTTGGAGAACTAAAGTAAAACAGGAGGGAAAAAGTAGTGGTTAAAGGTTAAAGCAGTTCTTTAAACTCTTCAGAAAGAGCATGACTTTCAATTCTAATATATGGCTTCTAGAGCTAAGTCTCAAAAACTAATTTCTAATATGCTTCTTGTGTTGAGATTGTGGACCAATTTCTTGATTCACTCCCAAGATCCTCCACAGAGAAAATAACAAGATGAACATAGAAATAAAAATAGAAAAAAATAACATAAACAAGTAAACAAGAATTTACATGAAAAATTCCAAAACTGAATAAAAACCACAGGCCATAACAAGAACATAGAATTAACGCCTTTGAGTCTAATTAGTCCAAATGTAAATCCAAGATCCATTTATATTAGAAAAAGATTACATGGTGAGAAGCTAAAATGGGAGGTATCTGTTACCTGTTACTGGATTGCAACAAATGACAGGAAACTAACACAAGCAGTACTGACATGCTCTCATACAAACAAACATCCTATACACTATTGAATGAAATCATAAGAAACTGGAGTATCAAAGCCAACACTCACACACCGAAAACATACACGATACTTAGAGCACGAAAACTCTACTAGCATATACTTTGAACTAACTCTCCTGGAAGATAGTCACCTCATGTTCAAAGGCTGTGTTTTTTTCTTGCTTGGCTTGGATAGTGGTACTTGAATAAACCCAAATTTCTTCCTTTGAATGAAGTATTGCTTTTCAACATTCCCATCAGACATCGGTTTCCTAGGATTTAAAATATGTCGACTCTGTTCTCGGAGCATTTGGCTCAAAGAAATGTGTTGCCTTTCAGTGTGGCTCTCCATGTGCTTTCCCACCACGAAATCGTCTTGTAGAATCAATTTCCTACTTAGTATACTTCCGATTGAAGTTGTTTTGAAACCAGATTTTGACTTTTCTTTCTTCATGTATGATTCATTTCCATTAGTAACCTGTGGATTCCTATGACCAAGAGAGGGATGGGAATTCCTAAACTTGAATTTAGCAGAGTGAATATCTGGGTTAAGCACTCGACCATGCTCCATCAGCATTCTAGAATAGCATTCCTCAGTTGAAACATCTGTTCTAGTTCTATGGTCAAAATCAACTTCTCTGTATTGATTGTTTTCGATTGGCTGCTCAAACTTCTCAACAATAGCCACTTCGGGTTGGTATGTGTCTTCAGTTGTAGTTGTGGCATTCGCCTCAATAAATTTGGTCTTACACACCTCTTCAGCTTGCTGCGCTTTTTTAATAAGAGCACGATACTCTTCAAACGACAGAGTTATTCCATTAGGTTGGTGAACATCAGATAAATTCTCACCATTGAATAGCGCACTTTTTTCGGCAAAAGCAATTGCTTCCACTGCCTTGGCAGCTTCTTCCATCTTTTTGGCAGCAGTTAACCTCATTTCTGCCATTTTAATACTGTTCTTCGTTCGTTCAATCTCTACCATTGCCTTCAATACCTCATATCTAGACGCCTCTGTCATCTTCTTGAATTGCTCAGTCTCAGAATTCATTTGGGTTAGCTCCTGGAAGAGATTCAGAGAATTCCCGGAGCCATCTTTCATTTCTACTTTCTGATATCTATCTGGCTTTTCCCTAGATGTATATTGATGCTCTTCGAACGACAAGACTTGTTCAGAAGTTGGTATTTGCCTCTTGGTTCCCCTTTCAAACATAACCTTTTCTTTTCTCATTTTTGTGTTCAGAGACTCAACAGATCCCCGGATTACATCAAGATCTATTGACATCTTATTAAGGTCCAATTTCGCCTGATTCAGCTCCAAGGAAATCGAACCGGATGATGGAACAGGATACAGGCTCAACCTTCCAGTCGTGTTCTGATTGGACATGGGAGTACTGCTGTCCAATTTACTATCAGGACTGCTCATGAATGAATTCACTTCTTGCATCAAGCTCATTTTTAAATATTCAGCAAATCTTTTCGCTGCTTCCAGTTCTTTTAAGACATTAAGTGTTTCCTGTTCTTTCACAATGAGATCCCTTTCCAGTTGCACTGCCTGTTCCTCCATTTTCTCCACGTCAAAGGCCTCATTGTCATTCTGCAATAAATAAAATTTATCGGACTTCTGAAATAATAAGATGATAGATTATACTTCATTAATGCAATCATCACAGGTAAGACTTTAATTTTTTATGTCCCCTCTCATTGTACTCAGACCACTTGTACTCAGAACTACAAGGGATCCATTCTAAGCACTCTCCCAACCATGAGTGACAAAAAGACTGTTTGTTTCAATGTAGAACTTTTTGGAAGTATTTTCTGAACGTAAATAAGCAGATTTTATAGCAGACAAACTAAAATGTGAAAAAAACAAAAAAAATTGGAAACAAGTGATTTATAATATTGAAGATCTCCAGTCTCCTGCCACTCCTTGGTATAAGGTATATGTTTCCCTTTTCTTTCATTATGAGATATAATTCTTTTTCTTTTTCTCAGAAATCAATTAAAACTCTCTCTTTTCATAGTTGGTCCCAAGCCCGTGCAAACTGAAGAGAACTGTAGTAGGTCGACAACCAGCTTAAACTACACCAAATCTTATGACATGATTCTCAATACATTTCGTGGGTGTCACTAAATTAATGGAAAAAGATTCTTGTAACACGTTTCAAATTTATTTGGAAAAGGCTTTCTTGTACTAACATTAGTTAAAGGGTAAAATTATAATGTAAATACCAATCTCAGTATGGTTAACATGGTCTCCATACCCATGTATGCAAGTTAACAGTTAACCCTTCCTGGGTAGAAACACAAAGTTTGTGTATCACACTTTAGTACATTAGATCCCTTGTTCATTTCATAAAAGCAAACAAGTAATAGATTTTTAATCAGTAAACAAAAACAATGAAAATATGAACAGGGAAACAAGTCATTTTCCTTAGAAACATTCTTACAAATACTTGGTGCCCAACAGACGCAGCCATAAAAACAAATTAAGATATGAGTTAAGAAGAGATGGGACCGACATGATCAGCTGCTAAACGAAGCCAGTGATGAGGAATCCAAGGTCCATTGCCGCCAAACCGGTCCACCGCCTCCTTAACCGACTCAAACGGCGGTGAAGTATCAATTTGGACTCTCGGGCTGATGATCTCTGTGGTGACTGATTCCGTGGTTTCAGCCATGAAAAAAAGAAAAAAAGAACTTTACAAACTCTAGATTTCAGTGTGAATTTTGGAAATTCAGAATGTTCGTTGAGGGGTTGCTTAACTACCAAATATATAGAAAACTAATGATTTTATTTTGGATTTCTGTGAGTATGTAAGGTGGTGTGGGAGTAATGATGATGTTTTGGGGTGTCAAAACTGGGACCAGGTAAAAGGGGAATGCAAATTCTTCCATATCCTAGCGTGTATGTGCGTGTGTGTACAGTGACAGAGGAGAACTGGAATACTAAAGTAAAAGTGAGAGGGAAAAAGTATTGGTTAAAGGATAAAGCAGTACTTAAAGTTTAAACATTGCTCCTTCAACTCTTGTAAGTTAATTACATGTAAGGACCATATAAATTTTATTAATTAAAGGAGGCATTAAGTTATCGAACATATATTTAACCCATTGTTTGGTATCAACAACTTATTTTAATCACCAAGGGCTTAATTAATAATTCATTGTATTTTACCTATATAATCAATTGAATATGAATTAATCCACTTAAGTATATACTAAATTAACCAAACAATTAATTCATTGTACTTATGTACTTAATTAAGCCCCCGTTGAGTTTTGCTAAAAAATCAAATTCAATAAAACTCCAAGTACTTGCTAAAAAATCAAATTCAATAAAACTCCAAGTACCGGAAAATTTTAGTGGAATTGATACTGATGTTAACGTGGCCAAACCTGATTATCGTTTTTTCCCCTTTCTTTCATGCTTTCTCATCTTCCAATGATGTTGCACCAAGTGTTGTCTGTCAAAATTTTCTATCAAAAAAATTTGTATTTATAGTAAATTTTGATAAGAGTTGATAAAAAATTTTGAAATAAAATTTGATTAAAGCTATGAATCGTATGAATTATGCGGTTAAAAATAAGTTTGAGGAACAATTATTTTTTTAAAAAAATGAAGCCAAATAGGGGCTAGATAACCACACTTCTTTCTCCTTTAAATGTTTGACCAAATCAATTACTTAAAATCTTTGATCGATCGAAAATATGTTATCACTTCTCATGAACTCATTGAAAATCATTTTGATATAGTTTATCAACTATTAAAAGTAGATGGCCATCTCGTAAGATCTTCGCGGACAGAAGTGGATTCCTTTTTTTCTACGCATCGATGATGGAATAATTCATTGGGTAAAATTATTTTCTCTATAATCCATCGTGAGACTGAGACATATATAATGCTTAGTCAATTTTCATTACAGCTCTCTTCAACTTGAGTTTACATATCGTGTAGAATGTGCATTAACATTATTTCATTCTTATAAGTGGTCCACCATCCAAAATGTCACCTAATCGACCGATATATTTAATGTCAAGTTCATCTTTGGCTAAATGATTTATGGTAATATACCATCTAGAAACATACATTAAATGAAGCTAATTTAGACTCTTCAGCCAGATATTAAATGAAGCTCAAGTGCCACCGATTGAACTCACGGTATGTTACTTTTTAATTATTATTTACAAGAAATAGATTTAAATTTAATTAACGTTATTATTATCTATTGAAAGTATAAAAATAAATACATTCATTATTCTTTAACAATTTATTCCTACACAGACCACATTTTCAAACAATTTCATAGGGTGAGATTTTGGCAAGAAAAAAAGTGTTTTGTTTGATAAAATTTAACGTTTTAAAAATTGTGGGTTTTAGTGTTTTGTTTTGTGTTTCAATTTTTAGTTTTGAGTTCATTTTTAATTTTTTTTTTCCTGTTTTTAGGGTTTATTTTAAGATTGCTAAAAATGTGCTTGACTTATTGTTTTGAAAAACAGTTTTTCAAAACAGAAAATTAGAAATCGTGTTTAGTTTGAAATTTTGAGAAATTGTTTTCTGATATTTTATTCCATTGAATTTTATTATTTACTAACATTGAAATTTTTTATGTTAATATATTATTAAACAATATATACATTTTAAAGTTAATGAAACTTACAATATTTCTTTTTCGTTATTAAAACAATAAATTGAGTTAACAAAATATAGGAAATAAAAATAAAAATTATTGACGCAGATTGAGAATTTTTATCTGTGTACATCTAAATATATTTTATAATTTTTATATAAATAACAATTAAGATCTGGAACTATTTTCCAATTTTATTTTTCAAGAATTTTAAAAAATTATTTTTTTTTTGATTTTATGAATTTTGTATTTATATTTTTTTCTAGTATTTTCTTAATTTAAAAAAATTACTCATATACAATTTTATTCCACACTTTTATTATTTTCAGTGTTTTCATTGAAAATTCTGGAAAAAAAAATGTTTTAAATTTTGTTATAAGTTTAACATGTTTTCAAAACTACATTTTGAAAAAAATCAAAGTGCTTTGAAAAACTAAAGACATTGTTTAATAAATTTTGTTATAAGTTTAACATTATTTTCAGTGCCATGTCATCGTTCTTAACACAAGGTAAATACTAGTGCTTAATAAAGTGATTATGTCCGTAACTATTAGAAACTTGAATGACTATTATCATAAAAAAATAATTTAAATGACGATTTGAATAATTACTTAAACCTTCAATAACTATTAACCTAATTAACTCTATGATATTTTCTTAACTTTTTAGACGAGAAGATAAAATTTACTATAATTTTCCGCCCCACTTATGCTCTATTGGACTTTTATGTTTTGGGTGGGTAATGTATTCATATTTGATTTGAAAGTGTCTATGAGTTTCCAATCCACTTAAAAGAGGTAAGAGGTTGGGAGAGAATTAGAAAGGATCATGCTTAAAAAGGCAGAGTGGCTCACAAATGCACTAACTAGATTTTGACTAAAGTAAAAAGACACAAAAGTGAAAAAAGGGACACAATGAATGGTACAAACCTTTTTGCGTGATTGCAGGAACGAAAAGTGGAAATTTGGAGAAGGCATAAATGTTCGGTTAAGTTTGAAAGTATTGAACGGTTCTGTTCTCCTGCGCGCCACGCGCAGGAGAACAGTATCAGCTTTGCCTTGCAAAAATGCAAGGCAAAGCCCCATTACGTGGTTGTCAGATTAACTTTTTAGACGAGAAGATAAATTTTACTATAATTTTCCGCCCCACTTATGCTCTATTGGACTTTTATGTTTTGGGTGGGTAATGTATTCATATTTGATTTGAATGAGTTTCCAATCCACTTAAAAGAGGTAAGAGGTTGGGAGAGAATTAGAAAGGATCATGCTTAAAAAGGTTGAGTGGCTCACAAATGCACTAACTAGATTTTGACTAAAGTAAAAAGACACAAAAGTGAAAAAAGGAACACAATGAATGGTACAAACCTTTTTGCGTGATTGCAGGAACGAAAAGTGAAAAAGGGGAAATTTGGAGAAGGCATAAATGTTCGGTTAAGTTTGAAAGTATATTTAAAGTCCATATTAATAAAAAAAATAAGTTGCTTATTTTAAAAGTAAGTAATTATTACTTTAACATAGGTACTTTTTCACAATCAAGATTGAAGTAACAAGATTTATTACTCATCCATCCCTGATTTAGAAGTCGATCGTTATTTTACATTCTCAAAATCATCGAGTGATGAACCAATCTTTAACTCTCTGCTCATAGAAAGTGTCATACTTTTTTTACTGTAGTAAAAAAAAAAAAAATTCTAAAAAAAAAATTAAATCAATCAATCCACAGGTAACCAAAGTTGAGCACGAGACCTCATGGGATATCCCAATCACAATGGTTAAAGTGAAAAAGTAGATGCATATGTTCAGCTAACATTTATAAACAGTCATGATCATTTATGAAAGTGCAATTATAGTTGACAATAACATTTTCATACGTTATTAAATTTAAGCTTCCCATAATTGGTGGATATCTGATGTAAATTAACCTGTTAAGATATATATATATATTTTTTTTTATTTTTTTTTTTTGATACCCAGGTATCCACCTTACAGCGACTAAATCCTGGAGTCTACACCCT
>CAIGRQ010300796.1:0-11896 GCA_903798375.1 Fraxinus sp. D2006-0159
TTTATACAAAAATCATATATTAATTTATCTATTTCATTTATCTTCTTTCTAAATCATAATTACCCAAACATAAACCCTAATTTAATCCTCTCTCTCTCTCTCTCGTGCTATCACCGGAGCACCGTCGATGTTAGGCTCTCTCTCTCATCGAATAGATGTTCAACATCTCTCTGTTGTGCCACCACCATGAGAGTCGTTGTTGCAGTTCGTAGATTTGTTCTAGTTTTATACCATCGAGCCTTCGATCGTGGCACAGCCATCGGAGTTGGAGGAAGGCAATGTCAAGCAGAAACATTCGGTGGGGAAGAGTTAGACGAAGAAGACTGTTTGAGAAACGGCCAAAGGTAGCAGAGTAGAGCGGCGAAAGCCGCTAAGCGTTTTGATTTTTGGATCTAATCTGAGAGCAACTGTCCACAACCAACGGCGTTCTAGTAGTGGTGGCGACGGTGTTGGTGGTTGTGGCGATGATTTTGCTGTTGGTTGGGTGACGATTTTGTTGATTTTTGGGTTGTGATGATGATGGTTGTGGCGATGGTATTGGTGGTGTGGTGGTGCGATGGTTGTGGGTGGATAATGGTGGTCGTGGTGATGTCGGTATTTTTAAATGATGGTTTATTGCCGGGAGGTGGTGATGGTTCCGACGACGAGGTTTGATTTTCATGGCAGTAGTGATGTGATTATCACAAGTGTTGGTGGTGATCATAGATTATTTGGTCGTTTGTAACTATTAAATTCATTAATTTGTGACCGATAAATAATATGTGACCAATGAAAAATATAAATTGTGATCAAGAAATAATGCGTGATCTAAAAAATTGTTAATTTGTGACCAATAATTTGACAATTTGTAACTGTCTACTAAGTTGTGACTTCTAATATTTGTTATTTGGAATCGATGAATTAGTTGTAACGCATATTTTTTTATTTGTGACCGATGAATAAATTCTTACTTATAAAATTTATGAATTGTGACCGTAAAATAATTTGTGACCTATAAAATTTCTAATTTATGACCGTAAAATAATTTGTAATTTATAAAATTTCTTATTTGTGACCGATGAACAAATTGTGATCGTAAAATAATTTGTGCCGTTTCAATTTTTTATTTGTGATCGATGAACAAATTGTGACTTATAAACTTTTTTAACTATGACCGTAAAATAATTTGTGATTTGTAACCAATTATATAGAATTTGCGACCAAATTATATGGAATTGTGACCTTAATATATTTAATTAATAAAATATATGTTTAATTAATTAATTTATAAATAGAATTTTAAAAAATCTGAGATTTGAAATTTGAAACATTAAAAAATTCGAAATTTGGAATTTTAAACATTATCTCTTCAATTTGAAATGAATAAATTTAGTCACTTAGTTATGAGATTTTCTCAAAAAGTTTTTAGATGAAATCGATCCAATTGACTTCCTCTAAAAGCACTTTGGAATAGAAAACATTTTTAAAAATTAGTTTTCAAACAAAAATTAATGTAATTTTCTCAAAAATCTCATCTACAAGAAGCAAAAGTAAAATTTATGCCAAATGGCTCTAAAGTGGACTTGTACAGTTGAGTACTCTTCGCAGGTTTCAAAATTTACTTTAGGTCCTTCTTTTTCGATTTGGTTGCCCAGTGATATATGGTTTTGTTCCTTTATGCCACCATTGTGCTCGACCTTCTGGCATGCTAGGGACATTGGCGAGGCATTTCTTGATTCGTTGTCATGTGTTGATCGATTTCACCGTTCAACCCAATATGAGTAGTGTTTGACCTAATTTTTATTGATACATGATGTCATTAATAATTATCCAAGATAGCTGATGAGGAGAGAACCACTTGATATGCACTTTACGTAGAGCATTACACGAGGCCTTCGACCCCCATGAGGTCGCTTGTCATCATGAGGCCCTCTATGTTCATATAGGTCGTCTACCACCTGAGGCCTCCTACTACCATGATGCTCTCTACGTTCACATAGGCCGTCTACCACTACGAGGACGCCGATCACCATGAGGGCACCTACCATCATGAGGCCCTCTACGTTCACATAGGCCGTTACTAGTATGAGGCCGCCTACATCATGAGGCCCTCTACTTTCACATATGCCGTCGACCACCATGAGGCCGTCGACCCCCATGAGGTCTCCACCACCATGAGGCTCTCTACGTTCACATAAGCCGTCTATCACTATGAGGTCGCCTACCACCATGAGGCCGTAGACCCTCATGAAGCCACCTACCACCATGAGACCCTCTACGTTCACATAGGTCGTCTACCACCATGAAGTTGCCTACCACCATGAGGTCGTAGACCCCCATGAAGCCGTCTACCATCATGAGACCCTCTACGTTCACATATATCATCTACTACCATGAGATCGCCTACCACCATGAGGCCGTCGACCCTATGAGGTCGCCTACTACTATAAGACCTTCGACCTCCATGAGGCCCTTTACGTTCACATAGGTCATCTACCACCATGAGGTCGTCAACCACCTGAGGCCCTCTACATTTACATTGGTCCTCTATCACTATGAGGCCAACGCTATACTTAACCATACAAATGACAATAAGTTGGACGGGAACCGCTTAATACCAAACATGGGCACAACCAACTACTTGAGGAGTGGGGGTCATCCCATCAAAACGTGAGGGAAGTGGGAAGGTTTACGTGGGACACGTGACACCATTAATTGATGAACGAGTGCGTTGCATCAGGTGCCTATAAGTACCTCTAAGGTGAGAAAGGTACGGACTCTTGGAACCCGAACTATTTACATTCCAATTATACTCTTCCTACTTCTCAAAACCAGTTACTGATTCTCACGCCGGAGGTATAACGGGGGATAAAGTCTCGGCCTCATTTTGTAGGTAGCATTCACTTATCGAAATAGCTGGAACACCCTACACATCAAGGAGAACGCGGAGGTCTACCTAGCTACGATTTCAGTCTCACTCACGAAAGATTATATGTCATGTTAGGCTTTTATCAAGTTACTTCATCTCATTAGAGTTCTATACTCAATCAGTAGACATTTCTATTAAAATTTCATTACATATACATTGTCATGCGTTTATAGGGATATTTTCACGATATGTAGTCTAAATAATTTCATAACGTAACTGACAATGAATGAATTCGTTGCAGTTGTAGTGTTTCATATGTTAGATTTCACATCTTATTGAATCAAATTATTACAAGTTTTACTTTNATTACATATACATTGTCATGCGTTTATAGGGATATTTTCACGATATGTAGTCTAAATAATTTCATAACGTAACTGACAATGAATGAATTCGTTGCAGTTGTAGTGTTTCATATGTTAGATTTCACATCTTATTGAATCAAATTATTACAAGTTTTACTTTTTGTTGACACCGACCTCCTAGGTCGCTCAGTTCAGATTTACACATTTAATGATGAGATGATAATGCGAGCTCGGGGTGTGAGTTCAGCTCGGGTTTCTAGTAGCTTGTCCAGGAAGCTTGTGTAGTCCTTCAAGACAGAATATTGAATAATGATTGAGAATTACTGACAAAATATATAAGCTACCAATCAAACATGTGCATATGTTAAGGTCTCACGTCAGCACCCACATTATCTTCCAATAAAAAATCTTAGCTTATTTTCCTAAGTAATGCATTAATTGATGGGGACCACTTGTATCAGTAACTCATGATCAACTGAGAGGTATGAGCTCGGTCACCAATCTGTTACGTCAACATATGTACTTATTCAGCTCAGTATCAGGCTTGACAAGACAGGGGTACTACATGCATGCATATGTCTGCTATATAAAGCTAATGAAGTGGTAGGACAAGGGGGACAGATTTTAGGAAAATATACAGACTTCTTGCATTTCTCTCAATTTTCAAATATCTCCTATAATTAGAGAAACAGATTATTGTATTATCATCTTGCAACCCTTTGATTAATCCTCAATTAAATTCGTGTTCAATCCTTAAGTTTACTTGGATTTTGTCCATACATTTTTCAACGTCGACACTTTCAATGACGAAATTTTTTATCTTCAAAAGTCTCTTGCGAACTTAAAAAACCAAATTGTTGTTTTACGTGTGGTAGTATTGATGAATCGTGGGGAATCACAAAGAGAGAGAAAGTGAGAAAACACACGGGTTATATGGTTCAACAGTAAACCTACATCTACATGATTCAACTTTCACATCAATTTGCTTTTTCAGTATACAAATGTTTCATTGAATACAAATGTTTTGAGTTTAGTGTAGAATTTTTATTGTGCGAATATATGATTGAAAATAAATATGTAGAAAAAGAGTTGGAAAATAATAATTTCAAGCAGGATCAAAATCATCTCTTTTGTTCGAATTTCATTCAGCCTTGGCCGAGTTTTTGAAAGAATACATGTGCCTATCTTTTTTTGAAAAACATAGCACATCGAATTTCACCCCATTGTGTTCCCACGTGAAATTATTGGACCAATTATTACATTTATGAGAAAACGCCCAAGACAGAACTACGGCACGCTGAGCACTGTTTGAACATTTAATTGAACACGACATTGAACTCAGTGACTAGACGGTTTGTAATCCAACGTAGTACAGCTACGAATTGGACCTACGAGCTTGCAATATATTGGGGCACACTTTGAGGTAGGCATAGGGTTGGTTATTTTAAAGAAGAATTTGCAATTATAAATAAAGAACATTTGTCAAGATGTCGTAATTTGTTATCAAATTATTTAAAGGAATCGAACGTCATATCGACTTTAAGTACATATTACTATAACCAATAATTCCGATTTCAGACAATATGAAAATTCGTCCACTTTTTAAAGAACGGTGATCGTGATTCAGCACCGTAAAATCTCGTCATTTTATGCATTGGAAAACTTCAATTTTTAAGTGATTTTGCTTTACACCACACTTTCCATTAATCTCTTTTAATGTATCGACATAACAAAAGTTAATCCCTTTCCTCCACATTTTCTCTCCTATATTTTCTCTTTACTCACTTTTCCTTTTACCTTGCTTTAATTTGGAACATAGAGCATTATCTTTCTACCCGCTTTTCCTTTTTACCATACCCTTACTTGGAATATATAAACCATAAAGAGATTAATAGGTTAATCTTTTATGAAGTTGAAGCAATCTTTTTGTCCTAAAAGCTAAAATATTGACTTTTAGTAAATTATATCCCAATTTCATCATTAATGCAATATCGTATGGAGATTAAGGTGTAATTCAAGTGATCATAACATGGTAAAAACGAAACTTTACCAAGTCAATGACCTGACTTCGAGTCTCATTATGAAGGGATTGACAAAACTATAATAAAAAAATAAAAGATCGGGCAATTAAGAAAAGATATTTTTGTTTGAGATAGAACAAAAAAATAAAATCAACACACATTCATATCACTTTCCCTTTATATCCATTATCCAAAGAAGCATCAATGCAAACACTAAAACGTCAACCAATAAATATGCGTTTCTTCTAGTGTCGATTAGTGTCGCACTTTACTCAAAACTCTTATTTCTCCTTTTGAATCACAAGGCTTTCTAAGAAAGCAACCCACCCACCACTCTACAAAAACGTCCTTCTCATCAAGAAAATATCACCCTCTATTCATCTTGTCTACATTTCTAACAAACTATTGACTATGAAAACGAGCGTTATAATAGACATTAATCAGAATTTTACATGTAAATTCAAATTTTTAAAATTATTTTCGTTATATAGGACTCGTTCGGTAGGGATTAAAATGGGATTAAAATTGAAAAATTAATCGTTATTATTGATTTTTATTAGACGAATGGGACCCAATAACAACCATATTTTCAATTTTAATTGAATTTTAATTCCTACCGAACGGGACCATAATCGTTTTCAACCACGTATTCACACAATAAAATACTTTACATGTAAATCTAATTTTTTTTCCTTTTTTTTAACCACATGTTTTTTTAAAAGTGTTGTAAAAAAAAAATAATGAGCACCAAACTAAGGCTTAGTGAGGTGGATCCGTCGGCGCGGAGAGTACACACAAGACAAGATGAGACAGGACAAAAGCTATTATTGCATCCCAATCTTTGGACATTAAACTAAACGTTATTGATTACAAGTACATAATTTAATAAATTAACGAATTATAGAACAATTAGAGCCTGTTAGACACTCTTTGATTTATTTTATGGCTTATTATAATATCATTTTTAACCATACATTCACACAATAAAATATTCTATGCGTATACTAAAATTTTTCCTACTTTTCAACACTCTTTTTTCTACCAAAATGGTTGTCAAATAGGCTCTTAATTAATTACCAAAAGATGACTGGAATAATCTCGAACAAGAAGCCCCTAGCCAGAAGAAGCCCCTAATTGATCAAACCAAGTCCAAACCGCCGCCAGCGCGACCTGTGAAATTGTTTTCCGACGAGGAGGAGGAGGAGGAGAGGGTAATCATAGCATTCAAATCAGAAACACTGTCCTGCAATGTCATTAGGAGATGGGATGTGCTAAAACTCATAGTTGGCTTTGTTCTCGGGACAATTGGAACTTCACACTCTCCTACGAGCATTTGGACAACCACCCTCATTGTAGGCCTAGCCATTGGATCAGGGTGGGAACATGCCAACCCAACCAGCAACACCCTCAACATCTCGTCCTCGTCGAAATCATTCCCCAGCCGTTGATCGGCCGCCACCAACAGCCGCCCTTCTCTATGTAAACTCCACACCCATTCCACTAAATTACTACTCATCCCAACTTTCCCCACCCCCGTAACCTCTTTCTCAATTGGCCTCCGCCCACTCGCTACCTCTAGCACTACTGCACCATAGCTGAAAACGTCGGTTTTCTCAGTTGCCCTTCCGGTTAATAAATACTCGGGCGCCAAGTACCCCATTGTTCCAGCAGCCGCCGTTGCATCAGGGGATTTGTCATGCTCTGTTTGCCTAGCCAATCCGAAATCCCCTAATCTTGCATTGAACCCTTCATCCAACATAATGTTACTAGCCTTAATATCTCTATGAATCACTTGATTTTCACATTCTTGATGCAAATACGACAAGGCGGATGCCACCCCGAGCAAAATTTTCTTCCGATTAGACCATGATAAGATCATTCTCGACTCAAATAATGCCTTATCAAGACTTCCATTAGGCATCAAATCATAGACTAACAAAATTTCGCCTTTCTCATGGCACCACCCTTGTAGCCTAACAAGATTTCTATGCCTAAGAGTTCCAATTATGGACAATTCAGATAAAAACTCTGTCTTCCCCTGTCCGCTATGACTACACCTCTTTACCGCCACTATGTCTCCGGTGTCCGGCAATATCCCCTTATAAACCGTCCCAAATGCACCGTACCCGATAATTTGGGTCGAATCGAAACCTTTTGTGGCAAATTTTAGCTCCTTGTAGCTAAATTCTTTGGGCATTCTGATCACATCGGAAGCCAAAGTCTCAGATTTTTTCACACCCTTGAATTTCTTGTTGTATGCCCAAATTACTACCAAAGTGCAAAAGGCAAGAAAAAATGCGCCGGCTGTTACCACCCCAACAACAGCCCCGGGACCATCTTTGCACAACTGGGAATGACACTTCCCACTAGTTTTGCTCTCATGCGACGACGTACTATTAGCAGCAGGTGCTAAAGCAGGTGGCGGCGGGTTCACTGTGTTCGCCGTCGGGTTCATTAGAGTAGAGGTGGGCGGCGGAGGAGGTGGTATCTCAGGTGGCACCACCGAATTGGACTTGGGATTTTCATCGAAGGACGAACTGAAACTCCACCATTCAATGCTGTGAATCTCGGTGCTTCCCTGAGTAGATCCGGAGAACCCAACAAACATGAAATCATTAGCAACGTACTCGTTGAGATCAAGAGGGGCTGAGATAATGGGCTCTTTGGGTTTCAGATTAGAGTACGATACGTATACTTTGATTACTCGAGTTGAACCGGAGTAATCGACCCACGAGTTGACCAGGTCACCACTCTTGAGATCAACGCCGATGGTCTCCAAATTACCCACCGGGTTTGAAACCATTGAGTTCAGATCCAACCCCACGTGATTCCCGTTAATGTCCTTGAATTCAACGTCCATTAGAGTATCAAACTCCACCGCCACGACGCCGTTACGGACCCCATTCGAGTCCATGACACCCAAAAACCCACCGGCGTCGCCAATCGTCTGGTCATCCGGTGAGATCACAAAAGCCAAACCGCCGCCGATGGAGGAAGGATTCAAATTTATCACGGAGAATGAGAAGAATGTAGAGAAGCTCGCCGGATTCTGGGTCCCCGGCTGCCGGAACCTAATGGGTTTGGAGTAAAGAATCTTTCCGGCACCGGAGTTCGGAACGGCCAGATCACGTGTAAGCCGCACACTCCCATTGTTCCAGTGTGCGTCGCCGAGTAGCTTCAAGCTCGTCAATGTCAGCGTTCCGAAATCAAATTCAGTGGCAGAGAAAACTGTACCAGTAAAAATAAAAAACACAAAAACATTCACCAAAATTCTTGAGGAAAACCCGCCGGAAAATGACATCATTGCTATACAGAACAACCCATTAGAGAAAAATAAAATCTTCTTTTCATCAAAAGCAGAAGATCTGCAAAGCAGATACAGAAAAAGAGAAGAAAGGGGAGAGAGAAAGAAAGTGTTAGAGAAGAAATCTAGGGACTTAAAAATATGGAGCAATACAAGGAAACAAACAAACGAACGAATAGAGATGAACAGAACGTGAACTGCGAAGGGAATCCAAAGCGAGAGAGAGCGAAAAAAAAATAAAAAATAAAAAATGTGGCTGACACGTGTTCATTCCAACGGTAATAATTTTTCGGTCTCGTAAAGATTTCTTTTCATGGGAAATTTTGCCACTGCCATGAATTCTTGTGTTCCGACAATACCGTGTGCAGTTTGTCCTTTTAGTCTTAGAGAAGATAATAATAAGGTTAGGGAATATGCTTACATTGAACGATGGCTAACTGATGAAACCCTAAATTTAAGACATCGATGTAATAAAATTATTTTCATTTTTGTGTCAAGACATTCTCAAAAGGGAAACTTCTCGAAGTTCTATATATCATAATTTTGCATTTTTTAAGGAATATGGTAATTACTAATTATGCATTTCGTAAATTTGAAGGAAAAAAAAAAAAGAAAGAAATAAAGTAAAGAGAAGAGAAGAAGATATTAATAAGCAAGTTGGTACGCAGGTCCATGACTTATTTTAAAAAGTTAAAAAAAGTCGATTTACAAAGAAATATTTGCACGTCATTGAGACAATTAACTTTTAATTACATTTTAAATTTAGCACGTACGAATCGTCTTTTAAATTTGTTGACCAAACCAACTAGCAAATCATTATTAGCTTATTTTTTAACTCATTTTTAACCATACATTCTTTAATAAAATAATTTTATTTTTCATCATATCAACAATTTTTTCTTTATTTTCAACCACATATTCTCGATCACATCAAACAAAAAAATACATTCTTGAACTCAAAATATGCACCGAACAGGAGCTTAATAAACGTTAAAAGTAAGCCACAATTGAAAAGGATATACCAAACAACTTACATTTATCATTTATTTCGGTTGACCGATCCGTCATCAAGAATTCCGGACTTTAAAATCTAGCTGGGCATGGTTAAGTTATTACGACATGTTATTCGACTTGATTTTTTTAGTTGAATATTTTAACATTAAAATCACTTTGAATCAAAGCCATCCACTTTATTTTGAGACGTAAATTCTGTCAATCACTCTTTGGGATAATAGTTTCTCTACTGTATAAACACTAAAAATTGATTGAGACTTGAACTTAAAAAAACTAAAGCATCAAACAAAATTAGTAAATACCATTAAATGGACTACACGTCCCATTCTTAAAACACAATTTGCAGAAAGGCCCTTAGTCATTTGAAACTTAAGGGAATGGGTCACCTGAACCTTTTCGACTAAAGTCAACAATGTGATACAGTGTGACAGCTCAGAAGCTACTAGCTAGAAACCTATAATAATTGATAATTTTTGTATTTAAAAGAAAAAAAAAAGGTTGAACCCCAACTTTGAGGGTCCTGCCCGCCCCGTCCTTACCCTAGAGCATTGCGGAGGAGATAGATCGCGGGATGTGTCTCAACAAGTCAGGGTACAAAAACTGTCATACTGATATTCACAAAGAGTCCAATTTCAAACATTGTTTAGAAAAAATTGATAAATAAGTAAGGGCAAATGCATCATTTGTATTTTTATCTTTAATAATACCCACCAACACAAAGAGGGGGTTATTTATGTCCCACATTCCAAAATTAGAACCAAAATTAGCTTGCCCCTCAACCTTGCCACTAGCTTCAGGTCCATCCTTAATCTCGTAATCACTTTCCACAAAGCCTTTGGTATCATTTTCCATTCTATCGTTCAGGATTTCCTCACCCATCTCCACGTTCTTTTCACGCTGATCCGATTGAGAAGTATCAACTCCAGCTTTGTACGCGAGTATTTCCTCAAATTGCGACCATGTCTCCTCTACACTTTGAAGCACATAGTCACCAATGTTCACCTCACCCAAACCACCTTCATCTACATCAAACACCGGGATGTAGCAACTTTCTGTGGTTCTTTCACCCCCTTCATTACGGGTACTATTCTCTGGAACCTCAAACACTATTTCTTGGTATAGTTCTTTTGCTGTCTGACTAGGCACAACTACATAAATTTCAAGCAACCTATGTCATTTAAGGTCCTTCAACATCACCCTCACATCAGATTCACTACGCAACTTCTTCAAAGCAATACACAAATACCTTTCTACATCTTGGAATAAAATTCTAAAGGCCCAAAGTCACCACAAATGTACTCAAGAGCCTGGAGCCATTCCCTATTGAAGTATTCAACCCTCACAAAGTCCACAAACATCACCGTACCATGTTCACACTTGACATTATTAGGCTTATCGAAGAAGACACCACCAATTTATATAGTCATTGTGAAGTAGTTCGTGTATCCGGTTGGATGATAATGTGAATAAGGGTTAGTACAAGAATCAATTCAAGACTCACAACAAACAACATGCACACACTTTTTACGACGAAATTCCAACAAAACACATAAACAATCTGAACCAAAACCCTTTATTTCTTAAACCGCAAAAATATAGCAACTTACCATACACAGGAACTTCTTCAAACTCTCTGAGTTTTGGAGCCTCCCTTCTTGATATTCACAATCAAACTGTAAACATACCCAAAAAAAAAAGAACTAATTTTAATATAGTATTCCACGATTTCACAAATTTCACTCACACATTTTTTTTAAAATAAAAACCCGCTTCTATAACTCATGTCGCATTTTCGCTGGAAAATGGCAATTGTCGAAACTTCAGAACACCTCGAGGAAACCTCTACAATCGTGGGTGAACAAGGAACTGATCGTACAATGTGGGTTAGCAACCGGAATCCTCTCAACCTTCTTGTCTCTTTGTCTTGCACAAAACCCCAATCTTTGTGTTGGGTGGGTGTTATTAAAAATAAAACTATAAATTGATGCATTTGCCCTTACTTATTTATCTATTGTCTCTCTTTTTCCCTGGGATTTAGTGGCACACTAGACGGATGCTGATGGCATGGGTGTTTTTCGTACAAAAACATTTGAAATATGAGGGTTTTCAGGGGGTATTATGCTATTAATCCATCTAAAATATTTAAAGGATCTCGCTAAAAGTTCATTGATATTTATATAATGGATTACATAATATCACACGACACTCCATCATTTGCTAGTTTAAAACATAGTCAACTTTTCCATCGAATTATTTTCATCTATATCGTATTATGTAATCTATTACAGGGGCGGAATTACATAGAGTCCAGTGCAGGCTAATGCCCGCACTGGACTTTGGGCAT
>CAIGRQ010300821.1:0-10699 GCA_903798375.1 Fraxinus sp. D2006-0159
CATATGGTGTTTGTTATCTTCAGTCAAAATTTGATATATATTTTTCTTTTGTATATATTGCTGCTGTTAATATTTCCAGTTAGTATTTAAGCTGAAGAATGCTCATCATTGCCTTCAAAACTTTGACATTATTTTACCTTTTTTTTTTATAGTAAAATAATGGGTCTCAAAAAATTGATCTTTCACTATGACACTGCATGGTTTTCATAACCTCTGACGCAGTTTCGTAGCCTTCAAAAGTGCTATGTTAAACTCTTTTTGGTTCATTTCGCCAGTTTGAGCATGAGATAGTAAACCAGGAAACATATACTTGGCTAGGGCCACATGGGAGGGGGGGGGGGGGGGGGGGCTATGTGGCGCCCCCCTATTGGTTGGTTCTCTGCTGGCTAAGTAGCAGGGTTCATTAAAGTATATGCGAATGTGTGGTTAAATTAAAGTTTGCCCGAAAATTACAAGTTATTAATAAGTTGATCGGAACATTGGCTACGGAACCAACCCTAAAACTTTTCAGTTCTCAGTTTTTTCAAAAGATCAGCTTGAAACAATTATAATTAGTCTCTGTTTGGTTCAAATAAAATATAGATTTTAAATAGATTTCGATAAAAGTTGATGGAATGTTTGATTAAAAAGTTGTGGATTTTATGAAATGTATTTGCATTGCCATCCATATAAATAATTGAGCGGAAATCTTAGTATGTATATTACTTTGTTATGGTGTCCATAATGAACATATGGTACCTCCTATTGGAGGGGTCGCAGGCCCACTGACGCCCCCTCCAATAGGGGGGCATTATGGACACAGTTATGATGCCCTTATGTACAAGAAGAATAATCCAAAAAATATTATGACATAGAATGCAAACACAACAGAAGTCCTTTTTACATAGTATAACTAGATATACCTTTTGTTGGAAATTGATTATCTAGTTATATTTTTGTTGGAAATCGATTATTTGATGAGTTTGTTTTACCAGATCAGTTATTTGTCTGGGTCCCGTAGGTCGGATACATGATCTCTTCGGTCAAGTATGTAGCCCCTGTTTGGTACACATTAAAATTTTCATTTTCATTCTTCTACTTATTTTTAACTACACATTTTTTAATAAAATAATATTTTTCATCACATCAATAACTTTTCCTTGTTTTTTAACCACACATTTTCCATCAATCTACTATTTCAAAATATATTCTTTCAAAATAATGTAACTCAAACACACCCGTAGATAGACGTGGTATATTTATTTTACGAAAACTAAGTTCGAATGTATGAGAAATTAAGGTTAAAGAAAGCAACTTAAAAAGAGTTGCTATAGTTGGAATGAGAAAATGTTGAAATTTTTTTTTGAAATATCAATCTCATATTGAAAAACTAGAAGCATTTTGATCACGTTCCCCCGTTTGATGGTCGTTATTTTGAGAAAATAGAGTTTTGAATAATAATCCTTTTTTTAGAATGTGCGGTTAAAAAATAAAGAATTTCTTTTTGAATTTACGTGCAGATTATTTTATTGTGTAAATATGTGATTGAAAATGAGTATGATAATAATTTTTTTAAAAATAATAATTGTGGGGGGTTAAATAGATCAAGTTTCACACCTATATTTGGTCACCAGAGGGTACCAAACGCTCTTTGGAAGTTAGAGGACCATGGGTTTTCAATGTAGTGGAAATTACAAAAAGCCAGAATTTTAAAGTTTCAATTTCAAATATAAACTTTATTTATACAAAAATCAGATATTAATTCATCCAATCCAAACCTAAAATCCTAATTTTATCTTCTTCTTCCACTCCTCTCTCTCGATTCTCCTTGCCTCTCTCTCTCTCTCTCTCTCTCTCTCTTCTCTGGAGACATAGAGATCGTCGCTGCGGCGACCATTTGCATGGAAAGATGCTGCTACGACCGTCGTCAGAGACTCAGCGATCGACTGCTACTGAGAACTCTCGATCGTGGCAAATGGGTGACGGAGATTCGAAACCCCTCATCCTCTCTCTCTTTCTTCCCCACCCTCTGCATGACATGGCACCTCTGGTAACACAAAGCAGAGCCGTACGAAGCGATACTGCACCACGTCTCTGCACGCGACGTCGATGGGCGACATCGGAGGTGCAACCACAGATCGCGCAGCTGCAGCTGCAGCGCAGCGTTGCGCCTCTATTCGTGGATGCACAATGCCCGCGAATAGAGCTTCTGTGGGCAAAGTTGAGGCACAATGCAGTGGTTTTGGGTTTGGTTTATTCAGCGTTACATTTGCCTGACATCTGCGACGGGATCATAGCAGCGATTTCAGTGGTCTTTCGAACTTTTCTCTGTCGATTTGCCGTAGTTTTTTGTAGTGATTGTGCAATATGTTTTGTGTTGATTTTTGAGGTGGTGGTATAAGCGGCGACGGTGACGACGGGTTTGTGGGGGTGGCGGTTGTGGTGTGGTGGAGATGGAGATGGAGATAGAGGAGATGGCGGTGGCGGTGGCGCTAGCCGTGGTGACGATGGAGATGGCGGTGGTTTTGGTTAGGTAATGATGGTGCTAGTGGTGTCGGTGGTGGTTCAGGTGGTGGGGCTACTCCTGAGTTTTGGTTGGGTTGTGAGTATTTGTGACCAATTATCTAGGTGTTGTGACTAATCAATTGTTAATTTGTAACCAATAATTAATATGTGACCTGGAAGAATGTGTGATTGTGAGTAAATATTGTTTAACCTAAAAAATTATTAATTAGTGATCGATAATTTGATAATTTGTGATTGTATACTCAGTTGTGACTTGTAATGTTTGTGATTTGTGACCGATGAATAAGTTGTGACGTTTCAATTTTTTCATTGTGATCGATGAACAAATTGTGACATATAAAATTTTTGAATTGTGACCTATAAAATTTCAAATTCGTGACCATAAATTAGTCTGTGACTTGTAAAATTTCTGATTTGTGACCGATGAACAAATTGTGATTGTGACCTATAAAATTTCAAATTCCTAACCATAAATTAATTTGTGACTTATAAAATTTCTAATTTGTGACCGATGAACAAATTGTGACATATAAAATTTTGAATTGTGATTGTAAAATAGTTTCGACATGTAAATCTTTTTATTTGTGATCGATGAATAAATTGTAACATATAATTTTTTTGAATTGTGATCGTAAAATAATTTTTAGCATGTAAAATTTGTGATTTGTGACCAATTATATAGAATTTGTGACCAAATTATATGAAATGGTGTCATTAATGTATTAATTAATAAAATATATGTTTAATTAATTAATTTATAAATAAAATTTTAAAAAATCTGAGATTTGAAATTTAAAATCTTAAAAAATATGAAATTTGAAACATTCTCTCTTAAATTTGAAATTGGTGAAACTAAAACTCTTAGGTTGTGTTTGATACACAACAATTTCCATGGAAAAAGGAAAAAGTTTTCTATTTTTCAAGAATTGTTGTGTTTGATTGCACAACTTTTGCCAGGAAAACTTTTTCCACCCTTCCCCCACGCGCCCTCTTTCTTGCTTAAGGGAATTGACTTTCTCACCATTTTGGTGGGAAAGTTAACTCCAGGTTCTGCCATTTTTTTTTTTGGAAAGGAAACAAATTTTATAAACAATTGTTAATTTTTTTTTTTCACTTTAATGGACAATTTCTATGTAAAACAAAGCCAAACGAATACTAAAGTTTGATGAAAAAAATGATTTTTTAGGGAAAAGTTTTTTTCGTTTTTTTTTTTTTAACTTTTTGGCAATGGAAACAAATTTTATAACCAATTGTAAAAAAATTATCACTTTAATAGATAATTTTCATGTAAAACAAAGTCAAACGAACACAAAATTTTAAAATTTTTCGGGTGGAAAATTATATCAATCAAACACACTTAATTAACAATTCTCTGAAAAACAATTTCTAAGCAATTATTTTCCCTAGAATTCATTTTCTTTCCACCAATTTTTCACAATTGCAATCAAACGGACCCTTACTTATAAAATTTTCCCTTCAATATATATTTTCTCGTGAGATAATATATCTATTTAATTATATATATTTGTTAAGAACACCTATCAAAATTATGAGATTTTGACAAGTGGATTGGCAGGATTTTGCCACATGTTCCCGACTTCTAGAATATGTGGCTGTTAATTTCAGACATATATATCTTTTTGGTACCTGCACTATTCCATCTTCTTCATTTCAATACCTAAAATCATATTCTACATATTTAAAGTCCTTCAATTAGGTTTAGAAAGATCAAAACACTAGTAGGCTCGCTGCTAATAGATAATAATTTGTCTGCCATCTTGTCCACAAAATCAAAATAACCATCTATCCATGGTTTTCTAATACTAGGATAAAGTAAGGAATAGAGATGACAACGAGACGGGTTCGAGGCGTATGAGGGTGCGGACCTACCCCGTTTCCTGTCCAATTTATTTTTTTTGTCAATTAACTAATTTTTTTAATGTAATTTTTAATTAATTTTTTTTAATTCCCTCCCGCCCCACGCCGGGGCAGGACATATTTTTTTGCCATCACTATTAATGAATAATAATACTAGCTACAAATCCTAGGCCAATGTTGAGATAATTGCTGCTATGCTGTCAGGGAGGGTTTGATACCCCCGATGACAGCATACTCTCAATAGGCATACGACAGTAACTTATAATTTAAAATTTTTATTTTCTTTAACCAAAACTTAAAAGTGATAGAGAAAACGGGTTTTGATTACATTTATAGTTTGTTTTCATTCTATTCGATTTACGTTTAATGATTTTTGAATTTTGCGTCAAATTTCTTTGGAATGTGTGGCGTGTAGAAAACAATTGTAATAAGATATTGAACACTTTTATGTTTTTCACAATTTTAATTGTGTTTCGCTAATTCAAAATGACTGCGTCTATCACTTGAACTAAAACAAAGCCTCATAAATTTTAAAATTAAGTTGGCTTGGAGTATGAAGAACAAGAACCTAAAATTGAACATAAAACAGAGCAAGGTTGTGAAAATTTTAGATTTAATAGATGTTTGCATCAATCGGGACGGGTAGTGCACCCATTTTAAAAGCTTGTGACAAGTTTACTCCTTTTCGTAGGTAGGGACCAACGTGTAATATGCCAATAAGTTGGGCGACCAACTACGCAAATTCCCCCAAAAGATAATAAATTTATTTGTTTATATTTAATAATGGGGAATTTATAAAAGTGTCTAATTTTATGCTTGTCAATTGAAAAATGTCTAATTTTGATAACACTTGCAAAAATGACCAAATTTAGTATTAAATGTCTATTATACCCTTAATAAAAATGAATTTTTTTCTCAATTTGTCACGAATTTCGAAAAGAAGAAGTAGCTTAAATGATAAGCTACATTAAAATGATGTTGTCGATATTTTAAAAGTTGTTATCGATATTTGAACCATGTTTATCTTAATATTTCATTTGTCTAAAACGAGATTTCATTCCGAACATGAGAGTTCTTTACATTTCATAAAGTTTTTGACATTTGAAATGTAGTTCTTGATACTTCATACATGTGTCAATGAAAAATATAGTATTTATTGTGATTTGACATGTGTACTTTTGAAATAAGTAGGACATCTTATGCGTCAAAATTTTATTGGCCAACAAATTTTTTAATTATAAGCACATTTTCTTTTGTGTGGAATTATAAATTGTTAACAAGTGCATTTTGGAAAAAAATATTGCAAAATGGACATCGAATAAATTTTAGACATTTTTACAAGTGAAAGTGGACATTTCTGGTAATTTCTACTTTAATAATTTATAGAGAGAACATTTATTAATACCATCGAATTGTAATGCATAATAAATGTTGTTCTATGATTACATTATGTTCCCTAGAATAGATATATAGCCCATGTTTGGTAAATTAATTTTAAGTTTTAATTACATATTACATGGTTCACAATTTCTCAATCATACATTTTATCAACTTTTATCAAAATTTTTAAAAATTTGATTTTAATCTCTACCAAACAAGGGCATGGAGTTTCAATTTCCTTTTTCTTCTTTACATCATGTTTGTCTATAATAAATATTGTTGCTTAAAGTATATTTAGTGCTTGTTTAGGAATACATTATAACCAATTCAAATTATAAATAGATAAGTCGATATTACCTGTAANTTTAATCTCTACCAAACAAGGGCATGGAGTTTCAATTTCCTTTTTCTTCTTTACATCATGTTTGTCTATAATAAATATTGTTGCTTAAAGTATATTTAGTGCTTGTTTAGGAATACATTATAACCAATTCAAATTATAAATAGATAAGTCGATATTACCTGTAAATTTCATAAAATGCGTGGACAAAACATAAGCCCTCATTCGGTCAGAATTAAAATTCGATTTTAATCCAAGTCAAAGTCAAACAATTAATATTAACCACATCTTTCATGAGTCCCACAACTTTTCAACCACACATTTCAAAAACTTATATCACAATTTACTAAAAAATCTAATTTTAATATACACCAAACACTCTCTAAGTTGCGTAATTATATTTATGAATTAAATAAGTGGCAAACAAGTGTTTACTTGAGATTTGTAGTCTAATTGAAATAGACTTCTAAAAAATATAAATATATTTTGGATGGTTTCATTTCATTTTGAATTATTTGAATAAATATTAACTTATCTACTTCAAGTGATAGTGAGCCATTCGTTTCATTTGAAGACTAACGTCCAAAGTTGGGAACAGATTTTCAACACAGCCGTCGATGAGTGAAGACAAGTCCATAATCCATAAATGATGATTTAATTCACCCACCTACTCCACTCTCATTTGGTTTTAATTCTTCTGTCGTCACTGCAAACGTGTAATCTCAGCATAAAACATCTTTATCATCGACACAAAGTAGTCACCCTCACTCACATAGTGAAAGAGAGAGAGCCGTTCAGTTCCAGGATGAGTAATGGTGCAGGGAAGGTGGTGTGCGTAACAGGAGCTTCCGGTTATATAGCTTCATGGCTGGTTAAGCTTTTACTTGACCGTGGTTACACTGTTAAAGCCACTGTCCGCAACCTCAGTCAGTCCCCGTCTCTCTTTCTTAACACAGAAAATAATGCGTCTCACTGAGAAATATCATTTGTGTTTGGATCCTAGTTATGAATAGATTCTGAATTTTGCACTGCCAAGTTGTTCTAGTTTTATATGTATGGTTAATGATGCAGACACAAGCCAGAAAGAACAGTAACAGGTTATCACGATTCGTTGGTATTCTGAGTGAATCAACGAGATGGGATTTGTGTTTCTTGTTTTTTCATGCTTTCTGGTTGCATAAGCTAAGATTTGAAAGCTTACAGTAAGTAGATTTACTTACAAGTGAAAAAGCTTCTTTTTTAAGGCTTAGCCAAACATGCTCCTATGGAAAGATATGTTGAGAGAGTCTATTTTAGATTTGTTCAGTTTTGCTATGAGAAGATGGCTGATTAGGGGTGCGAAATTAACTCTCTATCATAATTTTTTTTGGGTAGTGCTAGTGGTACATTGGGGTGTCCATAATGGACACTCGACACCCCCTATTGGATGGATTGCCGGCCCCACAGGCAATCCATCCATAGGGGGGTGCCGGGTGTCCATTATGGACACTCCAATGTACATGAAGAATAATTCATTTTTTTTAAAGCAATGGTCCCATTTTTTGAGAATAGATTTTATAAAAAAATGTGTGTGTGTGTGTGTGTGTTTTTTTTAGAATGTGTGATTAGAAATAAAGATTTTTTTTTGATTTACGTGCAAAATTATTTTATTGGAAAAATGAGTGGCTGAGAATGAGTTTAAAGAGAAATAAATTTTAAAAAATGGAAAAATGAATTTAAAAATGGGACTCATCTTGGTACAATTAGTGAAAATTGGAGTGTAAATTGCTCTTTAAAATTCCTATGATATGTTTGGTATAGAGCTTGATATAGACATTGAACAAAATTTTGCATGTGTTAGACATTTGAAGGGAAATGATATAGACATTGAACTTTTAAGGCATTATATTCTAAATAGGTTTCCAAAAGAGAAATTTCATCTTCGAAATTCTAGATTCTTAAGATTCGTGTAAGCCTTTTCTGAAGTCAAAATTGTTGAAAATTAATTTTTGAAAAATAAAGGTCCCCTCTCTAACATCTTCACTTTTAGACGAAGTAGTGTCAGATCTCACAAAAAGTATTGATATATGGAGTATTTGGTGGAGATTAAAATTAGATTTTTAGTAGATTGTGATAGAAGTTTTCGAAATGTTTGGTTGAAAAAGCTGTGGGACCCACGAAAGATGTGGTTAATATTGATTGTTTGACTTTGACTCAAATTAAAATCTGATTTTAATCTGTACAAAACAGGGATACAAGGCGCCGTAGCTACCCCTCTATTCATGTCAAGCCTTTGGTAAAAAGTGAATCCTCTTGCACGTGAGATGACGTATTCAAGACTAGATGTATATAAATAAATGTGTTCGATCTGTAACAGTTTAACATTTTAGATGAGGTGGTTATAAAAAAGAAGTCTCGAGAAAAAAGTTTTAAGGCATTATATTCTTAATTCTAAATAGGTTTCCAAAAGAGAAATTTCATCTTCGAATAGGCACGGGAATTCTAGATTCTTAAGATTCGTGTAAGCCTTTTTTGAAGTCAAGATTGTTGAAAATTAAATTTTAATGAATAAAAGTTCCCTCTCTTAACATCTTCACTTTTAGATGAGGTAGTGTCATATTTAACAGAAAGTATTGGTATATACAAGGCCGCGCAGCTACCCATCTATACATTTCAAGCCTTTGGTAAAAAGTGAATCCTCTTGCACGTGAGATGATGTATTCAAGACTACATGTATATAAGTAAATGTGTTCAATCTCTTAACAGTTTAACATTTTCGATGAGGTGGTTATAAAAAAGAAGTGAGAATAAGAATCCAAATACAAGAAAAAAGGTTCAATTGATATTTCGACGAATTGCTTTTTGTTTGAAACGTTTTTGTGCAATGCAGGCGACCCAAGGAAGGTTGAACACCTGATGGCACTTGAAGGAGCTCAGGAAAGACTACATTTGTTTGAAGCCAACTTAATCGAAGAAGGATCTTTCGATTCTGCAGTTGATGGTTGTGAAGGCGTCTTTCATACAGCATCGCCTGTTTTCCTTTCTGTTGCTGATCCGCAGGTTCCTAACCCTACTTTTCTTGTCTATTATTAAGTTTTAGCACACAGGGTTGATTCATTTTTTCATATAGTTGAACTATCTGGATGTGATTTCCATAAAGAAAATGGGGAAAGTAAAGGGTAGTTGAATCTTGTCACGCACATCAAGATTTAAATATTGGATTACGTAATGTCACATGACATTTTACCATTTATACACAATCCAACTTTTTGATAAAATCTTTTCCTTCAACGTTATATCATGTAATTCATTATACACATTTTTTTATATAAAAGTTGCAAAATCCATCTAGGAAATGCTACTGTACATTATACATTTGAGTGCCTCTATAGAGTTGATATTCATTAATCGAGGGACATTTTTCGTTCAAACCTTTACCTTAGAAACCAAAATTCGACCAAAGAAAATCATAGCACTTGTTGGTGACTTTCTTTGTGCAACATTTTCTCTGAAATAGATTGATTCAGCAGAATCATGAAATAAATATAACTTTCTTTTCAGAATCACTGGACTTTGATAGCTTACCTTCACTGAATAAAAACAAAACTGAAGAACTGAACGAATGCACGAATCATATAAAGCTAATTTGAAATGGAATTTCCCTTTTGATATCTTCTTTTGCATTTGGGCTTGTTCTGACTTGTGTTTACAGACAAAATGCTCAATATCTTCTATTCAAACATCGTTTGCACATTTCAGGCAGAACTTCTAGAACCTGCTGTGAAGGGAACACTTAACGTTCTCAAATCATGCACAAAAGTACCATCGGTTAAACGAGTGGTAATAACATCTTCAATGGCTTCAGTAATGAATAACGGAAAACCTCTAAACCCTGATGTTATAATTGATGAAACCTGGTTTTCGGATCCAGTATTCTGCGAGGAAACAAAGGTGCGTATCTTTCTTAGTAATCTGTTTTGGAGCCTCCTTTCTTTTATTCGAAATCTAGTCATAGAAGTATGAATATGGCTCTTGGATTTTAATGAAGACGCCGAGGAAACTTTTTTTTTTTTTTTAATTTCATAAGAGATAATTCCACATGAATGGAGAATCATTTAACGATATCTTCTTATTCTTATAATTGGTGAAGTTCCACTTAATCTGTATATAGTATTTATTTGTGCTTAGATTCATTTCGTACCCGTATAAGGTATACATTTTTTTTCGACGTGTGCCTATTCAGTACTTTAACTCGGTTGTTTCAGCAATGGTATCCTCTTGCGAAAACCTTGGCAGAGGAAGCTGCATGGAAATTTGCGGATGAAAATGGCATTGACTTGGTAACATTGCATCCTGGATTTGTTCTTGGTCCTCTGTTGCAGCCAACTCTCAATTTAACTTCTGAGGCTATTCTGGACTTCATTAAAGAAGGTATTCTTTGTGTAGGCATTCTGAACAATGGCTTCGATAAGTCTTTCTATGTGGGTTTTGATTTTGTCCCTTAACTACTAAATGCTCAATTTTACATTTTGTAGGGAAAGAAATTTTTAATAATGGAATCTATAGATATGTTGATGTTAGAGATGTTGCTTATGCACATATTCTAGCATTTGAGAA
>CAIGRQ010300832.1:0-10649 GCA_903798375.1 Fraxinus sp. D2006-0159
TACCCTCATGCGCACGACGGCTCCAAATTTTGCTGCCATCCATTGGATTCCAGATTTGAAGTGACTGCAAAGCACTTAAACAAGTAAACTCGATGTACTAAATTCAGAATGATGATGTTTGATGAAGTTTAATACAGAAAATATACGTAACACATCGTAGTACAAGATAGAAAATCTATTTCAATCTTGACTTCAGAAGAGTTGAGGCTTCGAAAACCAAAACAACTAGAATACAGTAAAAGGAAACATTTTATACCTGGTAAGAACCAATAGCTAGGACTAGTGAATAGACGGGATGGAATGTACATGACGTAAATTTATTTTCAGTGGACTGCAACTGATGAACGGACTTTCCTCCTGCTGCAATTGACCATATGCAGGCACAATCTTCACTGACAGAAGCCATGAATCTGCCACTGGTATCCCAACACATCGAGCAAACATCTTCAGCGTGTCCCTAGAAATTAAAGGAGTAAATTAATATCAAATCTAATTTAATGCATGCAAGGACAAGAATGACACAAAACATCTTGATAAGAAGGATTACATATTATCGGACAGTATTAAGAAAGTGAAAGAAGTTAAAATCTTGTTTATCTAGTCCAATACTTTATTAAAAATCCACACTTGGATTGATTCAACAAATTACAGCGTACCTCTAACCGGTACTTGACGGTGCTAGTCTCAACATCAATCATATTGATAACATTTCCTGTAGCAGCAGCCAAAAGGTTCCCAGATCGAGGTTGGAATCTAACCTGTCTATTTGCTCCCTACAGTTGCACCGTGGAAAAAATCAGAAGTAAGAGTCATCTTAAAGAATAACGGGAATTCAGATTACTTGTCTTCAGCAGTTATTATTTTTTCCAAAGTTACTTTCATATATGTAATAAACATTATGCATATTTGCACTCAAATTCACATCTTGAATCTTTGCCATGTGTGAAAACTCGAGAAATTCTAAATGGAAATTGAAATAACTCTTAAAACCATTTATCGACATATATGAAATTCATACCAGCAAATAACCATACTGTTGCCCAAAAGGAAGACAATTATTATCGTAGTAAATTAACCATGATAGTGAATTTGGGCAAAATAGAAACAAGTGCTCGTCCACAAAACTACATAACTGACCTTAAAGGCGAGAATGCAAGCAGATTCATTGACATTCCACAATCGAATCTCATCATTTACGTCACAAGAGCAGAGGATATTGACCTTTGCTGGGTGGAAATCCAATGACATCACAGGTTTAGCATGCCCGACAAGCATAGAATTTGATTTTGCCGGCTAAAACAACAGTCATGAAAGGTGTAAGCTTTTCATTCAGAATAGTAATATGTCATTTGATCTATTTTATGTTTTTAGACCATGTCAATCAATATTCTTTGAAATAATTAAGGCAATGAGTTTAGACACAGTGACACACTACACCTCAATGCTATTTGCATAAATATTTGAAAAGACAAAAAGGTCAATAAACATATCAATGTTTTTAGTATATACTTGACCAAAACCAAGATCTACCAAATATGAAGTAAATATTTTATGCAAATCATGTGGATGGTAGGTCTGGCTGACAAAGTATATTAGGAAAAAACCTAGAAATGGCAACAGGCATTAGACAATGGACAGGAAAAAAGAATAGGAAAAGCTTTAGCACCTTGACAGCATCCCATACTTGCACGTTTTTGTCAAACGAAGACGTTGCAAAAACAGTTGAATTTGGCTTGAAACGGATGTCTGAAATGATATGTGAACGCGCTTTTATAATATTCGATGAACCAGATTCCAGATTCCAAATCAGTACCTATTACAATATGATGCAAGATGCATTTGCTCATGAGAATTTTTTTAACAAAATCTTATTTCGCAAAATGTAAATCTTCAACATAAATTCAGAAAGAAAAATGATTGAGAATCACTGTATAAACCTTGCTATCATGCCCAGCAGCAGCGAGTAACTTTCCCGATGTTGAAAAATGGCAACATCTAAGCTTGGTTTTAGTTTGGAAGCTTTCAACTTCTTCAAAAGAGAGGCCTGTAATATCGAAAAATCACAATCTTTCAATCAACGTAACCCAAGTAGCCTGATGAAATTGTCCATGTGCATTGTCATGTTGGCTACCATGGAATTTGTACTGCACTTGCCACTGTGACTGACAAAAAATTTCCCAGATTTTTCTATCATCTATATTTATAATGTGTACTTCTAGAATTATTGGTTATCTCAATACCCCAAGCCTCAAGCGGCACAGATGAAAACCGATCCTAGGAGTTCAGACAAAAAAAAAATCTTATCTCTGAACTTCTAAGTATTTTCTATGGTCTTTGTGATTCATTGAACAAAAAACTAATGTCTGGAATGGCTCTGACAATGAAAATTTATGCTCTAATAACATGGAAAAATATTATTCAAAAGGCAGCTAGTAACTATTCATTTCATTAATCAGGTTTTCAAGGATAGACATCTCATATGCAAATAAAGGGGAATATTTTGCCAATGCAATTCTTCAAGATATTTGATTGACTTGTGTACATCGTTTCCCTTATCCTTTTATGTATATATAGCATTTCAGTATTCAATTAAAATAGTAGGAAACTAGATCAACGAGATGACTCTTCGAGTCTTTTTCTAGTTCAGGAGTTCACCGAAGTCTTAATTAGTTGTGTCAACAAAGAAGGGGGGGAAAGAAACAAAATAACAAACATCGTCCCTTTTCATCATCCTTCAATATATCCATTCTGATAGTTAAAAATACTTTCCAAGATTAAAATAATCGAATAACTTAAATATGAAATTAAACTGTAAAACTTGCCTTTCTGTTCATTTTTCTCACGTGCTGGAGAACTATGTGGCAAAGTGCTCGTGTCATCTGGATTATCATTGAAAAAGCTGTCAACATCCAACGGTTCTTCTTCCACGACATTCTCTCCGCTCTGCCGCTCAAAGAAAAAAGAAGAGGAGTAAAACAAAAAAAGCATATAAATGAAAATGTCTGCATCATAATAATATGTAATCCAGAAGAGACCCTAATCTGTTGATACAAACTTGAAGAACATTTATATACAGCTCCATGCAATTTCGAAATGTTAAAATCAAATCAAGTAATTGAAAAAGTATTTCTTTCTACTAAATTAACACTCTTAACAAATTTGAAATCTGAATGAATAAATGCTCATTGAGCTTATAAATATCTGTCTTGTTGAGAATTATGAACTAAAGGTAGTTGAGATACAATTACTGAACATAATATGAGTAATTGTATAATGTTTTGGTCTAAGAATTTCATAGAGAACAACCCTATTTGTAGGGTTATAAACAGCTATAAAAGGAAAGATCCTAAACTATAATCCAATCATATTAGAAATAACATAATAATAATCTAGAAGATATTATGATATTAAGAATAAGTTTGTAAACTGATTGATAAAAGATGTAAAATATTTAGAAAATATGAGGTACTTGAATATATAGAAGGTGAATAACCAAGAGATAAATGAGATATTGTGCTAAGACAATGATTGTGACCAAACTTTGGCAATTTGTGCAGCGTTAACTTGAAACAAATGGGGCGAAGGTGGAAGCAACACCACCATGGAAAGACATCAAGTCTCAGATACAATATTAGGGTACAAAAGAGTTAGAAAGGCAAATGTAAGATCCTATACCAAACCAAGAGACTCTGATACCATGTTAAGATATGTGAATCGAATGTAACGAGACAAAAACAATGCAAGCAACTATAAAAATTGTTGTCTAAATATTACGAAGGACAACCTAATCAATATGGTAATAAACAGCTATAAAAGATCATATGCTATAACACAATTACATCGCAAAGAAAATAAAAATGTTATGGTGTTATGAAAATATAGAAATGCTTCCATATGTAACATATCGGGCATTTCAGTTCAAGCATTTCTGTGCCTGGAAAAAAAATCACCACTGCACTATCGTGCATACATTAATAACGAGATAGAGAAAAGGGAAATAAAAACCAAATGCTTATATCATCCGACATCCAACCTAAAACTACCCTCTAAAAAGTTTGAGAGAGCACCCGGCCCCATTATCAGTATACTGTTTTGACTATCTAGAAATTGCAGTCATTGCTTCTTCTTACTTGTAATTTTTTGTAATTTAAACTATCATCAATGAGGATAGAATTGTCTGCGTTGGTTGAATTTCTAGTGGCTGACAATTCCAGTTTTCCTGATGTTTGTAGTGCCAAATTGGGCGTAAAATCTCGTTGGGGGAGGACTTCAGTAGTTGCAAAGTGCTGCCGATGATTTGAGAGCAATAAAGTGAAAAGACTATTTAAGTTAAAAATGAAAAGCTTTGAGAAAACAAATAAGTATGCAGCTACCCCTGAAATTTCTTAAGATGTGGAAATTGCATGCACTTACAGTTGAAGGCAAATATCCTTGTGGTGAAATTTGTTTTACTTTCTCTCTTTCTGAAATGAAAGATAACTAAAATCAACTACAAGAAGCTATTGGAACCAGAGAAATGATATAAATTTGAAAGGAAATTATCAACAAGAAAAGGTTTCACTTCCACATTGATGAAGTTAATAAGAAAAAATTACCACTAAAATCCTCCTGCAGCATATGACTCAAATCCGGCCTAGGAATTGTAGGATTGAAATTTGTTTGCACATTTTGTGTTGTCTGAGTATCCTAACATTTAAAGGAGACAAACCTTGAATGCACAATTTCTTGTATAAAAATGTGATACGACTTAAAAGAAATGCATGATCGATGACACCTTAGATGAGGATGCTCCTAGGGTCTCAGGATGCCTTGCAGTTCCAGTTTTAGCACAATATACGTCCCAAAATAAGGACCACCAGTCTGTTAAAAATTCTTTTGGAGGATTGATTGCTGAGAAAAAAAAAAGATCAAATAAAACCATTCAATGCATTGATAGAATAAACAAAAAACATGATTTGAAACTATGGTAGGGCGACTTCTTAGTGTTTCAACCCGTTATTATTTAAAGGGTCGTGCATAGGAAAATAGAGCTAATTTATTCTATTGATAAAGTGATAAATAACGCATCGTAATTATTTGACATTCAATGCAACAAAGAGACATCAATAGTTCCCAACTGATCATAAAATTCGGCGTAAATCCCATTCTTTGAAATCGACTTTTTCCCTCCTGAAATTGGCAACGATTTAGTGGCTCCAATCACAATAAAATAAGCCACAAAAGCCCCAAAACTTACCAGAAAAATTACTCAAATCAAAAGAGAAAAATAATTTTTTTGGAGTGACAAAACAAGTTTTAATTAAATTATATTAGTGTAGAAAAGCTCGCCAATAGAGTTTATACCATCAGCATTTGGAATAACTTCAGCCTCTCTAGCGAAAATATCAGCAACTGTGTGCATGTTGTTTGTGACCATGTAATCATGAATATACAAGTCAAGCCTGCAAACTCAAAATCAAAATATATAAGAATAAGCCGAGGAATTAATATGTCTCTTGAAGAGGAAATTCAAGAATATATAAACAAATTCTCTAGACATTCAAGAAAATGTAAACAATTCAAGAATTTCCTCAAGAAAAAATAAACAACCTATCCAGAAATTCAAGAATTTCCTCAAGAATAAACAATCAAGCAATTCAAGAACTTCATCATGAAAAGAACAAACTCTCAAGAAATTCTTAAGAGAAAAAATGGCATAGAAGACATGTACGAACTCACATTTTTTGAGTATCCCAGTCATCCATGATGAAAAAAACCCAACTTTTCACTCCACCAACAAGAAGAAAAATGAGGAAAAAAAAAAAGAATAACTTCAAAGAACGAGAATTGATTTCAAGAGTTAAAAATCTTTCTTCTTGATAAATAATAATGTTAACCAAAGAGACCCTATTTGGTTGATGAAGTGAAAAAATGGCACTGGAAAATTTGTTTAGATAGAGAGTGAATGAGTTAACTGGTGGAAGAGAGATGGCTGAAGGGCAATAGTGCTACTGAAGGTAACAACATAAGAACTTGCTTCAGTTCCTATTTATATGCTACCGATAATGTAAGAGAGGTATTTAAGCAAAACAATGGGCTAGGCCTGCAGGTTTTTATTATTTTCTGAACAGATTATAGAGAATTTATCATGCATCAGGAAAAAATTGTGCCTGGCGTGGCGTGGGGTGGGCTTTGGCACCTAATTTTCCATGGATTCCGTACATCAAATTCTATTGACAAAATCTTGACAGTTACATTAATCAGGATTTAACTCCTTTTAATATTCTAAATGTCATTTATATGTTCAAATCTATCGTTTTAATTTGTTTATTGGGTTTCTTGGAAATAAGAAAATTCGAGGTCGAAAATCTACTCTTAAAATGAGTAGGTTATTAATTGATAATCATCGTAATTAATAGGTGTTTACGATGAGCAGTATTCCATTATATTAAAAATGAAAATGATAAGCCCTTGAACTAATTTTGTCACTACTTGGATTTTGGTTGACAAAGAGACAAAATGGTTTGAATCAACATAAATTTCACCAAAAAAAGTCAGTACGATTTAAATGTATTTTGCAGTATATTAATTTTAATTCACCAATAAGTTGTTGCACTATGTGACAACACAACACAACAAAAGTAATTAGTGTAGTAAATTCGCACAATTAAATATTAATTCAATTCTTATCCTCTACTAATATTTATTTATTACATGCATTGCACTGAACTACTTGAAGATTTGTAATAAAGCATTCACACAGTGAGTCAATAAGTGTGTAAATTGTAATATTAAAACAAGAATTTGTCAAATATAGATATGATTAAATGTCTTTATAAATTATACTCGCATGAGTTGTAAAATTCACATCATTAACTGGATTTATTGAGATAAGATTTTCTGAGTGGACATCTTTAATATCCTGATTTATTTTCCAGAATAATTTATTTTCTGTTACTAACTAATGACTGTTACTCATTGAAAATGAAACTATTTTATTTTCTATTCATATTGGTCAGAACGAGACTTCGCTGGCATTGAAAAATTCAAATCGACGATGAAAAATGTTGCAAAGTTCAGATTTCAGTCGGGGGCCTGGGGGCAGTAACAGTATCATTGAATCAGTTTCATACTATTTTATCATTTGTTGTTAGAAAAGATCTGTAAATTATATCTTCTTTTATATTCTCTATAAGAATTTACAAATTAATATCTTTCCTTGTTAAGAGTATAATTAATTTTTTCAGTTTCCTCTATTGAATGCGTTTTATTATCAACCATTATGAAGTACTACTTATATTTAAACTATTAATTAATGTAGGTGTGTATTAGAAAAAGGTAAGTAAAATTTATATTTTTAATTATATTAATTACATTTTCTTAATTTGTTCGAAAATGAAAGTAATGTGTGTGTATTCAATTGAGATTTTTGAAGACTTCGATAGATTTTTTTTAAATGATGACTTCTTTGAATTTCATAGATTTTTTTAGAGATTTGTATGAAATTAGTGGAAATCTTTTGTAAATTTATAAACTTTTATCTTAAAACTTTTAGAGACTTTTGTAAAATTCAAAAGACTTTTAAAGATTTTCATTTGAGATATACTTTATGTGAAACTAGTGCAATATTATGAAATTAACACATACGAGATGGTGGTTCTCACAATTTCCCATCCCCACCCCCACCCATATCATAAAAAAAATATTTTTAAAAAGAATAAAAATTTAATACCTTAATTAAATAAATAATTATTATTATACATATAAAAAATAAATTTAATATTCAATATTATTAATATTATATACCTTAAAAGAATAGATAAAGATTATATATTTAAATTTAATTATAAATTAGTCTATATAAAATTTTATAACTTAATTAAAAACAGTAAAAAAAGAAAAAAAAATTATAAAAATACAATTTATTTTTTTCATAGAAAATAGAAATAAACAATAAGAGAGAGAAAAATAAAAATAAAAACTAATACAATCAATAGAAAAAATAAATTTTAATCATAACTCTAATGTTCGTAAAAGGGAAAAAGAAAGAGAAATATTGAAAATAAAAATACCTATTAATTTCTTCTTCGTCTTTTTTTTTTTTTTTAAAGTCTCCCAAAATATTGTAATTAATGAAAGACAAATTTTGAGATTTAATTTTAGTATTTTCTGCTTAAAAGTTAGAACCATAGAGATTTTTATAAAAGTTTGTAAAAATCATAAAAAAGTTGAATACCCCGAGACTTATAGAGACTTTTAAAAAGTTTTAATTGAATACACCGTAACTTTTAGAGATTTTTTAAATGTTTATAAAACTCACAATTGAATACGTTAATATTTTTAGAGAGTCTACAAAAGTCTATATTGGGTATCCCTAAACTTTTAAAATTTTAAAAGTCATTAAATGTTTCAATTGAATGCACCCAAGTCTATCTTTATAGGACCGAGGAAGTATCTTATTATGGACGCATAGGTGAATGCACGTTAATATTAATGCATTCTTCAATGAGAGTGCACTTTCTCTCGAATATTTCTGATCAAAATTTGAAAATCTACTCTTATATGTTGAAGAATTGGCGAGGAATAAAATAAGTTGAATTTAGTTCTTAAGGTCTTGACTTCAAATGTTGATTAAAAAAAAAAAAAGTGACATTAAAGTCATTTATTGACAAGTGGAAACTCGAAACGGCAACATTATATTTCGTAAATACACTTATTGACATTTAGTTCACATACGAATAACATAAAATCTAGAGCCTTTGTGATTGTTACTGTTAATGTACTATGACACTTAATGTGCAATGTTTTGGATTCTAGAAGTGATATGTACACTTGAATGTTGTTCAGGGTACGTGATACTCTTTTTGTTTATTTTATAAGAAAGCGGTTAAAATGGTGCTTTCCGAAATTTATGAGCGAATATCATTTTGAGAATTGATAAGATTGTTTTCTACTTTCTTTAATTGATAAAGGATTTCCCTTTAAGATTTTTTCAAGATATGTAATAATAGCATGAAATTAGATTTCATATTCAACTATAGAATTGAACTGAAACCAAATCAATTGATTCTAAAACGGTCCGATCTAATTCTTTATATTGAAAAATTATAGTAATAAAGTATAAAACTACTTATCAAATTGAAAATAGACGAAAATAGAGTATGAAACCAATTGTCATTTTTGTAATATAATAATACAATATATATTAAACAAAGCAACAAGCGGAAATTCACTTAATAACTTAAGATCAACTCATAAAGACGAAAAAACATAAGCTATTAAACATAACATAAATGGTAAATCTAGATCGAATATTAATTTTTAAGGAAATTCATACAATAATATGTATTCTTAAGAAATTTGAGTTCTTATGAAAAATTGAGTTAAAAATATATTTTTTCTATTAGGGTTGTATTAAAGTTAAAAATATATTTTTTCTTAATATGTATTCTTAAGATTTTGATTACTCATGAGGTTTTGCTACAAAAGAAACAAGAAGTGCATGGAAAGTGAAATTCTAGCATTGGATAATTTTGGGATTTAATTAATATTCAAAAATTTGGTGTATCTTGGTTCAGTGCACTCGCAAAAAGAAAAATTCAAAAGAATTGCATTCACTTTTTTTCTCTCAAGGCATTGCCGAGAATTGAATCGGAGCCAATCGGTTCTCGATGTATAGTTCCAAAACAGATACATTTAGTAAAGGAAGAGTGGAACCAACCAATTCTATGTGGTATTGATCCGGTTTCACTGATTTCGAGAAAAAAATGCCCTCCCTTAATCGTAGTCTTTATTTATAAGTTTATGTGTGAAATCAAAAGGAATATATTCCTCTTTATTGTCTTAGATTCAGTTGGATTTATTATTGCTGCGCCAAAGTGTTGTTAGAGCGTCGATTATGTTCCTGAGGAAATGGATCCTCAAAAGGAATGGTGGTTGCAATGTTCATGTGGAATAAGCATACCCAAAAGATGAGATTGCATGGATGCCTCAATGCATCAAGTAGTTGACACAAGAATTGGTGACATGACGATCATAACTAAAATCAAGTCACGCAAGGGAGAGGTCGCGGTTGAAGGGATGGTCATGGCGTTACTCCTGTTGAAGACAAAGAAGTACCTACCCTTTTGGGTGATTATTCTTCTTCTGACGAAGATCTATAGGAATTGACAAAGAAGTACCTAATCGACTACTTTAAACCCCTAATTTTCTCCCCAATCCTCGTCTCTTCGCTGACGCCAGTACAAAACTTTGCTCAGAGGTGTTTAACAGGTCACTGTTCTTGAATAAATGGTCAAGATCGTAAGTCTCATTTTCTTACTTTTGGAGGAATAGAATTTCAATATCAATATCAATATCATTTCCATTTTCGTTTCTTGTTTGTCTTTTGATTATTTTACCTAGTTTTGTAAACTATATATATTACTGTATGTGTGTCAATTTTGTTTTCACTGTCCAATGTTTTTTCATCTTCTTTTGATGTACGGATTTGTGGTTATGGGTGGTTCCCAGATCCCCATTCCAGTTCCTGTTCAGTTCAGCGAAGAAGCTCTAATTACTGCCTATTATATCATTGCCTTCATATAAAAGAGTGAATCATGCCTCACTGTTCACTTTTGTGGCCTCGTGTTCACACTTAAACCATGTTGTTACTGTTCACTAACCAGTTT
>CAIGRQ010300835.1:0-10299 GCA_903798375.1 Fraxinus sp. D2006-0159
TTTTTCCTTCTTTTATTTATTTTTTTACGACAGAATAAATGAAAAGCTAGGACGAAAGAGAGGATGAAAAAATTACCACAAATGGGAAAAGCTTGGACTCATTGTGAAATTTACCCTTATAATAATCACACACTTTAAGATAATTTTTTTTGTTTTTTTAATTTTTTCAAAACAAAGTATTTTAACATCGTGGAACACACTATAAAATTATACTATAGCGAGGCCTTTCTTGGTCCATCCAAAGTGAAGGTCTGCTTGGAGTTTTGGAGTATCGATTATGAGCATTTTTAAAATATCAATTTTGAGTGTTTATGAGCAGATCCATTTTAAGTGATTTCTAAAACAGGCTATCTATTGTTTGAGAATTTATTATTCATCGTTTCTGAAATTTTTTGAAAGAATAAAATTAAATATATATCATTAGTGAAGTTTTTAGTTTATAGTTCTTGTATAAAATTATATTACTCATAATTGATATTTTACTTATAGGTAATTTTTTACATATAAGTTAATATTTACCTTAAAAGAAATAAATTAAATATTTACTTAAAAGTTTAAGTTGATATTTTATATATAAGTGAACTTTACAATTATAAAATATTTATACTTATAAATAATTTCTACACGTAAGTAATTTTTTACTTATAAGTAACTTTTTATATTTTATAAGTAAATTCTTGTTTTATTAATAGTATTTTTTTTATAAATAAATTTATACACAAAATTGAATTTTATTTTAGAAGTAATATTTCACTTACAAGTAAATTTTTTTAATTACAAGTCATTTTTTCCTTATAAATAATAATATATTTTTCTTTACAAGTTAGTTTTGAACAAAATATATTTGTTGAAAATAATTATTTTATAAAAAAATAAACTTAGAATAGACTGAGAAATGACCAAAAATTGTCAATTTGATAGGTTAAGAGAACCGGTCAAAATTATACTATACCGATTTAGGATGATTTTTAAACCATCAAAATCGTGCGATTTGAACTATTGATTTACATAATTGGAAGTAACCAATTAAGACCATATTTGTTATACATTAAAATTTTCATTCTTAATATGTTATTCATTTTCATCCACACATTTTTCAATAAAATAATATTTTCCATCACATCAATAATTTTTCCTTCTTTTTCAATCACACATTCTCTATCAATTTACTATTTCAGAATACATTCTTCTAAAATAATGTGGTTCAAACATACCCTAAGTTTACGAAAAAACCTAGAAATCGATCATTGATCCAATTTAAGAACATCCACATGATAGACCGCAACAAAAAACTGGTGCCCAAAAGAACTATCAAGTATCAGTTTTTTCAGTCTCTCATAAATGATGTCACTCAAAATGATAAAAATCGATGAAAAAAACTCCCAAACATACCCTTAAGATTTTGACTTTTCAAGTTTATATTTTATTGTTTAATAATAGACGCGTAGAAATCAATCCAATATTCAAAAGAAAGAAAAAATCCTCATTTTTGGCTTCTAGACGGCTGCCAATATAGACGAAGGATGCCGATAATAATTATCCACTTGTATGGGGATTTTAGGTTGGAACTTTGGCTTTCAAAGTGTTAAGACTTTCCTATCCCTGATGCTTTCTAAATATTCCATCTGAATCACAATATTCTAGTAACTCGAGAAAATTATAGATGTTTTATATAGACAATAGGTCCGTAACATTGAAAAGATATATTAGTTATTGTATTATCAATATTAATAATTAATATTTACTTTACCTCGCTAATATTTTTTCTTCTTATTAATTTGTCAATGTCTATTTTTTATTAATGTATTCTGATTCTGTTAACATTAAGTTTTTATCTCTAGAAATTTTACTAAGCAAACAGTAGAAAAAACTTTCAAGTCAATTTTGTGAATGTGAGGAATTGTATGGGTTACGTGCAACTGATGTTCGAGTTTATTAGAGTCTGAGCGTTTATATGCATGCTACTGATTAAAGTTTGTGGATAGAATTCTCGAAGTAGAGTTAGCCCTTGTTTGGTAGGCATTATTGACCAAAAGAGAAATGCATCTTTTGACCATTTTTCATGTTGGGTCCTAGTTGTGCAGTGTAATCTCTGATTGCACAGATAGCATAAATACATAATTGCCATTCATCTAACTCGGGATGCATTTTTGTGAAGGGGCAAATTGATAATTTTGCTAGGTTTGGTAAAAAAAAGTGCAAATCATTTGAAAATGGCTACCAAAAATGGGGTTAGAATGATAGTTGAAGTTTCTTGGAGGTCCTAAATAGACGACTTTTAATTGTGAATTTATTGATTTTGCTTTGATTCAAAATTGAAAGAGTAAAATAACCTATGCGGAAAATATGATATAATTGTATTCATCCAGATAATTGATAAAGTTGAAGTAACCAAAAACGACAGGGCAAATCAGTAAAGATCAAAGTTTTATTCCGAAGTTTGATTTTTGTTTTGGACAAATGTAGGATATAACAAAATATTTCTTGTCCTTCTCAATCAAGAAAGAAAAACAAATTGCACTATATTATTGAGACGGCAGAGGACCGTTTGGAAGGAAGTATCCATGAAATGTCTCTCTCGTGATGATTCGTTAAATTCCACTTCTCATCTCCTTCTCCCTTCCAAAATGCAGAAACCCTTTAATTTTCCCCCTAAATCACCTCTCCCACGTTCCAACAATTCTTTGTATTTCTCTTTAAATTCTTATTAATGTTCTTTCCAAAGGTAGAATTTCATAAGTTTTATAACATTTATTTTGCAATTCAGTTGACTGAAAAATCTAGAAGCAGTGGAAAAGTCTGAAACATTTTTTTTTCCCTATTGATCTGTCTTTGGATATCGAGATTTGGGTTCTGGTAGAATCTTGAACTTTTTTGGCTGATAATTTGATAAAAAAGGGTAGAATTTTTGAAGTTTTTGTTACATGGGAAATTGTTGCGCAGCACCGCAGACTTTTGATGAGGATGTAAAGGGTAGGCATAAGTCGAACCCCTTTGCTGTTGATCATGATGATCAAGCAATACCGAAAGGTGGATACAAATTGAAATCCCGGGTGTTAGAAAAGCCATCTGGCCATGATATTGAGGAGTTCTATGAGTTGGGGCGTGAGCTCGGTCGGGGTGAATTTGGTGTTACATATTTATGTACTGATAAATCGAGTCGTGAAGTTTTTGCTTGTAAATCTATATCAAAAAATAAGCTAAGGACTAGAGTGGATATTGATGATGTGAAGAGAGAGGTCGAGATCATGAAGCGTTTACCTAACCATCCCAATATTGTGAGCTTGAAGGATACTTATGAGGATAATAATGGAGTCCACTTAGTTATGGAGTTGTGTGAGGGTGGTGAATTATTTGATCGCATTGTTGCTCGGGGACATTATACCGAGAGGGCTGCTGCAGCTGTTACTCGCACAATTGTTGAAGTTATCCAGGTGAAGGCTTGGTTTGCTTATATTTTGATCTTGTTTCGTGCTTTGAAGTCGTATCTGCATCTTCTGTTATTAGATTTTTCAATTCCACCGAGTATGCACTATAATTTACTAGCTTCGTACTTGAATGTTGTTCGAGAATCATTGTCTACATGGTGAATACATGTCGCCTACTATAAGTTGATTGAATTTTGTTATATTGGAGTTTTTAGACTTTGCTCTAACAAAAAACCATTTTTACAGTTATGTTTTGGTTGTCAGCTCTTGTCAATTAAAAAATCCGATAAGTTGCACCTAAGATTATTGGAGTTTTTGATGTTTTCAAAAAGTTAACAATTTATACGACTCTTTCTAAATAAATTTTAGCCAAAGTTGAGACACAATAAAAACTTCGCACATCTTGGTTGTTAGGAGAGTCTAATTCCTTGCATCACATTCCCTTTGCGAGAAGTTGATTTCATGCTTGTGACACACATATTTGTTGTATTCATGTGCTACTAAACTTTCCTGATGGTAATTTAATGCTGACGTTTTTCTATATGTTTATGCTGTGCTTAGCAACATTGTTTTACACATTGATTCACACACCTTTTTATGATTGAACATTTATAGAAGGCCCAATTGGTTCTAAAAGTTTTCACACTGTCACTATTCTGTAGTTTTTCCGTTGCTAGGTGAGATTTCTTTCAAAGAAATTACATTTTAACCACATATTAGTTAGTAAAATTATCTTTGCGCTGCTGTGCAGATATGCCACGAGAATGGGGTCATGCATCGGGATCTTAAGCCTGAAAACTTCTTGTTTTCAAATAGGAAGGAAACATCTCCACTAAAGGCTATTGATTTTGGGCTCTCAGTGTTCTTCAAGCCCGGTAATGCGTTTTACAAATTGATTGCTTAGTAGCATCTGAGTAAATTATTGAGCATCACTCGATAATTTCCCGTGTAACGCATAGTCCATTTGTGATATTACAGGCGAGAAATTCAATGAGATTGTAGGAAGTCCTTATTATATGGCCCCAGAGGTGCTGAAAAGAAACTATGGTCCAGAAGTTGACGTTTGGAGTGCTGGCATAATTCTCTACATCTTATTGTGTGGTATTCCACCATTTTGGGCAGGTTTGATTCCTCTACATCTTAGTGATGGAAATTACAAAAAATACATAGTTATTCTATTTCTAAATTTAGAAAGTGACTTCAACCAGTTGACAAACAATGGGTGGTATAATTGCATGTTCCTTTGTATGATATTTTTATCTTGGATCTTTGTGTCGCATTTTTTGACATGAACTGTTTCTTGAATTGTAGAAACTGAGCAAGAAATTGCTGAAGCAATTATTCGGTCTGTTGTGGACTTTAAAAAAGACCCTTGGCCTAAAGTTTCTGATAAAGCAAAGGACCTCGTGAAGAAGATGCTAAACCCTGACCCGAAGCAGCGGCTTACAGCAAATGAAGTTCTTGGTAACATGCCGTCTATATGAGAAAATGATGTGTCATGCCTTTTCGCTTAGTGAAATGCTTGAGTTCTAGTTTCAAATTCATTGCATCAATTTCGGAACCATTCATAAATGTGGCTACTGACTTGCAGATCATCCATGGTTACAAAATGCGAAGAGTGCTCCAAATGTTTCTCTTGGCGAAAGTGTGAGAGCAAGGCTCAAGCAATTTTCAATGATGAATAAGCTGAAGAAAAGAGCTTTAAGGGTAACATCACTTGTCTATATGAAGTACACAAGCACATGGACACCTCTTGCATTCCTTGATGTATTTTTGAAGCTCTTGATCTTGGGCACATGATATCTCGTGGCTAGAATATATTTACTAATTTGCTATATTGCATGGCAGGTGATGGCAGAGCATTTGTCAGTGGAGGAAGTAGCAGGCATAAAGGAAGGATTCCAAATGATGGACACGGGAAACAAGGGAAAGATCGACATTAATGAGTTGAGAACTGGGTTGTACAAACTTGGTCATCAGATCCCTGATGCAGATCTTCAGGTTCTTATGGAAGCGGTAAGTGCTTTATCTAGTTTGAAACTGTACTGATTAGAATCAAACCTTGTTTGGGAGGCTCAAGTATTTCAGGCCTTTGACCTGTGTCAAAGACTAAGGCCCTGTTTGGGATAGTTTATACTTTTTGTGGAAGAGCTTCCTCAAGAAGTTACCTTGACCAGTTTTCTTTAAAAACTCTTCTAATCAAGTAAAGTTACCCAAATAGAAAAACAGCTTTTGACTTTCAAAAAGTGTGCCAAAAAGGCCCTAAATATAACCAAGTTGTCCCACTATAACAACTTGAGCTTTCAAATGATGTAGTTCAACGTGGCATCAAAGATGCCGAAAGGCCTGAGATCAAGTCTCGCCGCCATCCATTTATGAAAATTGTGCACTTGTTCTGACCATTGATTAAAATTGAGTAGGACTATACGTTCTAAGACCTGTTGATGTTATATAAATATGTTCCTCTCTCTAACACAGCTAAGGCTATTAGATGGGGTGGTTTTGATACCTTTCGTTTGAAATTTTGATGGGCATTATGACAATATTTCTTTCATTGACTTCCCAGCAAATTGTAAATGGCATTGTTTCGTTTCATGTCTTATTATTAACATCTGCGTCTGTCAATAATTCAACCAATTTATACTTGGTAGTAGCTGTGATTTGTAAGCAATCTCACTACCACAACATTATTTTCCCTTTTGATGTTAACTGCTATATTCATCTGTGTGCATATAGTGCCAAAATGTCTTGCTTGCTCCTAGTGCCATCAACTTATACAATTTTCTTCATTTGATCACGTGAAAGTTACTTGTTTTTTTTTTTTTTTACAGGGTGATTTGAACAAAGATGGATATCTTGACTGTGGAGAGTTCGTTGCAGTTTCCGTACACTTGAGGAAGATGAATAATGAGGACCATTTGCTCAAAGCCTTTGAGTTTTTTGATAGAAACCAAAGTGGATACATAGAGATTGAAGAGCTCAGGGATGCTTTCGCTGACGAGGTCGAGATTACCAGCGAAGAAGTTATCAATGCCATTATTCAAGAAGTAGACATAGATAAGGTCAGTTATTCTAATTATTGATTAAATGATTACGTGAAATGTAAAAAAGGGAAAGAACTAAAATGCACCAAACATGATCTTAATGATTGAATCTCTAATCTCTCTATTCCCATCCACGCTTTACCCAAATAAAAGATGTGATCGACCAAAAGGGTATGTGTCTTGTATGAAGCTATATCTTAATGGCTAAAAGAATTAAAGAACAATTTCCGTACATACCTCTAGAAATCCAATCTCTCTTTCATGTTTGATCTAGTATTCTTCACTTGTTAAATTTTTTTAATAATAAGCACTCTCTGTTTGCATAAATTTGTTTATTCATTCTGCAGGATGGGCGCATAAGTTATGAGGAGTTTGCAACAATGATGAAAGCTGGCACAGATTGGAGAAAGGCATCAAGACAGTATTCACGAGAACGATATAATAGTCTCAGCCTGAGATTGATGAAGGATGGATCATTACACATGGAAACTTGAGGGTAGATATCATAAAAGACTATGAAAGACTTTTTGCTTCTGGTTTTGAGATTATTTACATTTTTCTTGTTACTTTTTATTTCTTGTTTTTTTATACTACTGCTGGTATTGGCTCCCAGTGTTCATGTCTTTTATACCTTGTAATTGTGCTAATCGTCTGTTTGGAGGGTCCAAGAAAATGTGAAACTCTTGTTCAAATGTAATAGAAGTTGTGAAAAATTGATTAGTACCTTGTAGACTGAAATTCGAAATATACTGAATGATGTAATGTTTCTGAAAAGTAACCTTGATAAATAAAAAAAAGCGCAAAATTGGTAGCAATGAAATTTGGGCGTTATGGGAGTCTTAATTTATTTAAAAAAGAAAAGAACCCAAACGATGCAAAAAAAAATAAAAAATAAACGAGTTTCAATCCAAACAGTGATGTGAAGCATTCTGGGTTGCTGAAATTGTTGAACCCAAATTAATGATGGTCCAGATTATTGATCCATAACTAGACCCGGCCCACTTACGTTGAATCAACTTGCACAAACACACCTTATTAACCAAATGGCTAAAAGTGCGTTTGATTGCGAGCATAGAATTTGCATAGAAATAAATAAATTATAGGCAATTGAATTGCATAAAACTATGGAAATTATTAATTAAATGTGTTTGATTGATTTAATTTTCAACCTAGAAAATTTTTTATTTGTCCATTTTTCCTTAGAGAGAAAAAATTACTTGGAAAACAAAACAATCCCTCACTAAAGAAATATTTTCCTAGTTTTTATGAAAAATATGATCACGTGACCAAAACTAGGAAAATATTTTTAGTGGAAAAAATTATCAACCAAACAACACAAAAGTACGAAATTAAGTGGGAAAAACACATTGACAATCAAACACACCATAAATGTTGACACGTGTTTCAGTGGTGGCTGTTGGGTTCACTATGAGGGTTATTTCATATAAATATGTCGCTTTCTCTCATTAGGGTTGATCTTCTTATTCGATACCTTGTAGATTTTATGAGTAAAATCATGTAAAGATGATTGTTGTGTGTATTTGATAACAGAGAACCCCTCCGTGTGAGTTGATTAGTTTCGTGCTACAGCTCGAGAGTTATTTTCATAGTTTCTATAAGAACTTATGTCATCTAACCTTTTGTCTTGCGATTTGAAGATGTGTTAGTGTAGAGGTGGCAAAAGGGCTCATCGATGCTCAACCCATTGGCGGCTAGGGCTCGTTCGGAAGAGCACGAGTTCAACGGGGGCCCAATAGTTGAGTTGAGCGGTTTGTGAGCGTTGCCCATGAGCAGGCTCAACAAGCCACAAGCCCGTTTTGTCATTTTATACAGAGTTTGTGACTGTTTAAAAATGATCACAAACTTTGTAAGTGACCCAAATGTCATTGAATTAATTTTTATTTATTTATTAAACTCTGTAACTACAACACGGCTTCAATTTATTTTTTCACACGAACTATCTACTCTCTTCTACATTCTCTTTATAATCAAAATATCAAATTACTATCAATTATTCAATTCTATTGCATACACATACACTTTCTATTACATTCAATTCTATATCTATTAACATAGATTCTCTCAATTTTATTCTCTACACTACATTCTACATTATCCAATTTAGGTATTTTATCTTCATCCAAAATTACATTCTCTACTATAATTCTATTTCATCTTATTCTTAACATACATTCTATTCTATTACATACACATGGATCCTAATGCTTTCGTTAAGGGCTTGTTTGATGGCTACTCACTTATGACTCAAATCTCAATTTCATAATGAATTTACATGTCTCAACGACATCCCCATTCTCTACGATTTTTAAGGAATGAGCGTTGACGATACTCACGGAAGTATTTATCCAATTGATTTGAATGACATTGATAAAGATACTGCCCAACCAAAACAAGAACTTTCCGATGCAAGAGTTGACTGAAAGGAAAAAAATGTTGATAAGTGTTGGGAACACTTTAAATTGATTCAAACGGGTTGTACAATAGACGAAGCCCAAGAGTGTAAAGCAGTGTATAAATATTGTCAAATACGATTGGCATGACAAAAGGGTATCGGTACTACCCATGTCAACCATCACTGTCTCAAATGTACGCTCAAACATAGGCTTGTCGGTGTTGAGCAGCCACTAAGTGTTGGTCCAAGATAGTGCGATTTATATGTGAATCAACCATCACAAAACAAGAAATAAAATAAGTGCAGAAATTTAAAGAACACAAAGAATTTTTTGCCAAAAGCCCCAGAGGTTTGGCGACCACATCCAACGCCTAATCCCCCGTTGAGCATCCGTTAGGATATAGCTCGAATCCACTAGAAACGGCCCAAAATAGGCAAGAGTTACAGAACAACCAATAATGTTCGAACTCAACAACACAGTCAAAAACCCTCAAAACAGTAGTATAATCTCACTAAGAGATTCACCCACTCTTTCTTTAACTAATATATGAGAATCACTCAGANATAATGTTCGAACTCAACAACACAGTCAAAAACCCTCAAAACAGTAGTATAATCTCACTAAGAGATTCACCCACTCTTTCTTTAACTAATATATGAGAATCACTCAGAAATCTCACAAGAGTTTACAGATTAAAATCACAAAGAATATCACACAGTCTAGAGAAAACTCTAGGGTTTCCAAAGTCAAGAAGTCAGCTCCCAAAGATCTTTCGATTCTATTTAAGTGAGAAAGCCAACAGTCCAGATCCAACGATCAGCATTAATCCACATGTTTAAGTAGGTATTCTAAGAACAATTAAGACAGATTCTAGAGACTTCCAACGAGCTAGGCCAAGTCAAGCAAAATGGGCTCACTACTTGTAATTGGGCTTAAGAATTTAGCACCTAATACTTACAATCTCCACCTTGCTGAATTTTAAAACTGTTCTAAATGGATTCAAATATACTCAACTTCATTTTCTCTTATTACCTGTAAAAATAAAAACATAAAGTTAGCAAACTTCAAGATTTAATAATCTTAAAGAGTCAAAAAAAATTTCAATAGGTATTACCTTTGTACCTGCATCAGCAGGATTTACTTTTGTTAGAATTTTAACCAATTTTATATTACCTTTTTCAACTATATCTCTTATGAAATGAAACTTAACATCTATATGCTTAGATCTGTCGTGAAAAACTGGATTTCTACTCAAGAAAATAGCACTTTGGTTATCAGAGCTTAGCTCCACCTGATTTTCTACAAGTTGCAGTTCATTTAATAATCCCATTAGTCACAAACCTTCTTTTGCTGCCTCAATGGCAGCAGTGTATTCAGCCTCGATAGAAGATAAAGCAACAAGTTTCTGAAGTT
>CAIGRQ010300855.1:0-22097 GCA_903798375.1 Fraxinus sp. D2006-0159
GTGGTGTCGATTGGATGATTAACTGAGCCTGTAAATTCGATTAAATCAAGGGAAATAATCTACAGTAATTTTTCTAGTTCTGTAGTCAAGCAAAGTCCATAATGGTGTATTTTTCTAGTTTTATAGTCGAGCAAAGTTTGTTTTATTTATGAAAAAATTGGATTGTGTAAGTTTTCTAGTTTTGTAGTCAAGCAAAATTTGTTTATTTAATGGTGTGATGAGCAGCACTCCCTTAAGATAACCTGATGTTCCAAAATTAACAATCCATTATGTTCTAATGTCCAAGTGTGAATCAGATGTTAATTTTATTAACGGGAGCTAACATATTGGTTAACCCTGAAAGCAAATTGAAGTTCAATGATTTGATGGAAACAAATTAAAGAAGAGTGACCTAATTGAGATTTCAATTAAGTTCAGTGACTAAAATGCAATTAACCTCATAAGTAGAGTTATAAATGACAGAATATCCAAGCAAAGTAAATAAAAGTCCACGTACAGCTTCACATTCGGTGAGGTTTTTCTTTAAATTCCTCCATTTACCTCTAAAATATGCTAAGTCAGACAATACTCACTCACCACTTAAAGCAGGTTATTAAATTTTCTTTGCTTTATTTATTTATTTATTGTAAATGATTGTATTGTATCCATTTGCATTTACAGTTGTGAAAAATTTTAGTGAAAAATTGAAATATAATAAATAAACCCAATAATCGGTATTTGTGGTTGATAATTTTACTATGTGATTTGATAAACATTTACTAACCCAACATGTGCTTTATTGCATTTCTGTCGTTTCAGTGTTTTCTCTTTTAAATTTTTCTTTATATTGGTATAGAACCAGAACCAAATCGAAAGTCTTTTGTTAGATAATTGGGTGATCAAGGAGACAATTGATGCATTTTTCAAATTGATCCACCATTCACAAGGAGACTTAATTTATACTAAGAGGGGGGAAAAAAAAAAGCAAAAAGTTCGACTGGAATCGTACTAAATGGCATACAAATTAGAGAAAACTAATGAGTCTAATACTATACTCATAACTAAAAACTTTCGGCACTAGATCTCATATGCTTTGTTTCATCGCTCATGAACCACTGTCCTAGAAGCTCCATTAATGCCTCTTCTTCTACTCAAGAAGAATTTAAACTAATTGTATTAGTAACCATAAACCCCTTTCTTCTGGCTGTCCAAAAAAAATAAAAAATAAAATAAAACCTTCCTATATTGCATATATTCAATCTGTCTAGGATTTAAGTTTAAAGTTTTGCACACTTCAAGCTACTTTTATTTTCTTAACAAAATCTCCATGCTCTACTAGAAAATATGGTGTATTGATGGATAATGAAGTCTCTAAAAGTTAATTATTTCTTTTGAATTATTAGAATAATGCAACTTTCATTTCTCGAAAGTTTCCACAATAAAGGATAAAGAAAAATCTCTGCCTCCAATGGAAAAATTTCTCTGGCTTGGTAGTTGCAAAGAATTTTTTTATTTTTTTTAAGGAAAAGTGGAGTCTGTAATGGGGTGATGAGCACCACCCCCTTCAGCAGAGGCCCATCCAACTCTTAACCATAAATTACTTTGTTCACTTATCTCGTGTGTGTGTATATATATACACGCGCACTCGTATCAAACTCCTCATTACAAGCCCCTCCCAATTTTCTTTATACATTTCAAATTATTCATGGGACAGAATGTGATTTTTATGTTGTTGGCAATGCTTTGCTTGCATTGTTGCATCTCTAAAAATCACTAAAGATGAGTATGCTCTTCTAGCTTTCAAATCTCAAATAGCTTCTGATTCAAATAATATCTTGGCTAAAAATTGGTCTTAAGGAACCTCGTTCTATAATTGGGTTGGCATTACTTGGGTAAATGAATACGATTCTACATCGTGGACTAAAAAACGTGTTGTAAAGGTACTTTTGCAATCTGAGTTAGTTTGTGCCCTCCAAATGTAGGTGATGTTGATGCTTTTGAGCTTTGGTACAACACGGGATTAATGACAAAAAATGTAAGTTGTTACAATTATTCATTATCCGTCATTTCATGTGATTTTTTGCATTATGTGATTTAAGTATAAGCATTTCAAAGGCGAAAATTCTATTATCAATTCGAGCTTCTACTTCAGTAATATTGCAGTCTCTACTAAATAGTGGTAGTACGAATTCCTAACGAATGTTTGGATGACACAATAAGTTTTTTTTTTATTTTTAAAAAAGATTCTTTTATATGTTTTTTGTACATTGTTGATTTTGTTATTTTTCTTTCTCTCTTTCTTTCTTCCTCCTTTTTTTTTTTTTGTAGAATATGGATGTATGCTAAGACATGGCATTGGTATAAACATCAAGGCTACAACCAAATTATGGGTTTATATGATAAAATTTGAAAAGACAAGTCTGTCGTAGTGAAGCAAACTTCTTTTTTGTCATATGCTGTTAGATTGTACATGCCATGCAATACGAGTTGGAGCAATGTCGATCATGTTCTTATGCCAATGAGAATGTCCAATTCTCCTAATAGAATTCTCTGTCATTTCTATATCTAAAAGATGTGCCTGAATGTGGATAATTCATACAATAAAGTTGCGAGGAAGTCTGTTGTACTTGAGGCTGTTGAACCTTTTTCAGTTATAGTTCTTCATCTTCCTTTTCACACTGATTTCTTTGCGGGAAAAAACATAGCTGATGAAGATGCCGTGAAACTATTTATTGTAAACATGGCTCCAAAACTTCCACAGACACGGGGACGGATCCAACACCCGGCGAGCCAGCGATCGCCTGTGCTGGATCTACCGAGAACTTTTTTTTTTTTTTACAATAGATAAATATTTTAGTTTATATAACTATTATTTCATTTCATTTTCAAACGCCCTCTTTAGTTGAGTTGGTTAGAGCTTGCAATTCTTATGAGATGTATTTGGTTCAATTCCCTATCTTGCAATTCATATATTTTTAGTTCTCTAATTTTTACCATTTTACAATTTTTACCAAAATTAATGGCAATAAGGAGGGGGTGTCGAGCCCGTGACTATCCTTAAAGATTATTGAAATCCTTATCATTAGGGAACTTGGTGAGTTTGATATTATTGTTGACATAATAATATATATTAAGTTTTAAATATTAATAAACGACCTCGTCCTTACGATAGCTGATTGTCGACGTTGACCTGTCAACGTCTGCCCGGGCTGAACTTCAATGCTGGGTCCACCCCTGTGACAGACGGGTTAGATTGCTTTTTAAAGGTATATTTTTCTTTTCATTTGATGTTTAGTTCTTTAATTTTCTTAATTATTCTTCTTCTTCTTCTTTTGTTTGGAGTGGATATTGTGGATTTTATGTCATTAGGTGTTTACAATACTTTATCAACGAAAAGTTAAATGAAATGCAAAAGACATTTAACATTTCACAAATTAGACGAAACTTGGTTGCTGATTTGTATGTTTATGCCAATAAGAAGCAAGACGAGAATTATGACACGGACAACGAACAAGTATCAAAGGAAAGGGATTCGTGATATGTTGATGAGTTAGAGATGAAGACGTATTTCAAGAGGCAAATGATACATGAATGTACAAGACTGACTAGTAAACAACGATGGTGTTTAATTTTTGGCATTTGGATTTTAAGTTGTAAGGTTATTGTTTAGTTTTGGTTGCATTCAATATGTTGGTAGTCGATGTTTTATGGCTGTATATAACTTGGCTGTATTAAGTTGGATAAAAATTGATGTTTTTTGGTATGACATGAATGCTTTAATGTGATTTTTATATTGAAAGATTGTGTAGATGAATATCGTATTTTTATCTTAGACTTTAAAAAAGTGAACTTCATAAATATGTTGTATTCTTCAAAAATCTGAACTTTATAATTTAGCATGTGTGTAATGATATGGATGTTGACATATGATTGACTTAAACTTTAAAGTTTTAATTATTACAAAAAAAAAAAAGTTAATCGTGTTTACTAATACTTGAATTTGGATGATTATAGTCTTGAAAACATTCAAGGACAAATTGATCAACCTTCGTAAAAGATCATAATCAAGACTATCATTACAAATCGGACTCACGGAGAAGATCAAGATCGAAATAGTCTTCCAAAACATTCAAGACAAAACCCTTCAAGGCAAGAGCTTGAAAGCTAAACTTCAAGACAAGAGCCTAGGATTGTTTGAACAAATGTAAAGGTACTAAAACTTTGATCTTTAGCAATGAATGATAAAAGCTTAAAAGCTATTTTATGCATCAAACAATATTTTTATATCATTTTCATAAATGTTTTGGTCAGAATAAAATTCATCTTCAAAATGATATTTGAACTTAGATCATATTTTTAAAACATCATTTACCTTGAAAAATTAGTTGAAAACACTTTCCAAAAGTTTACATTTTTCAAAAATTTGGATCGGACAAAACGGGACAAAACTAGGAAAACCAATTTTATGGACCAGTTGACCAAAGTGTCATCCAATTGACTATAATGGTTCAAACTTTGACCATTCTAACTTCTGTCAGTTTTGTCCAATGGTGATATTTTTCCGTTGGTCGATCTTTCATCCGAATTCACAGAAAGTTTTACATATTGTCCTCTAATATAAATATGTTCTCTTTTGCAATCAATGTAAGGTCCTTCAAATACATAAAAGAGAGAAACATTTGGAGTTAATCCTTGAACTTACATCTTCAAAATGATATTTCAACTTAGATAATATTTTTAAAACATAATTTACCTTGAAAAATTAGTTGAAAACACTTTCCAAAAGTTTACATTTTTCAGAAATTCTGATCGGACTAAACGGGACGAAACTAGGAAAACCAGTTTGATGGACCTGTTGACCGAAGTGTCATCCGATTGACTATAATGGTTCAAACTTTGACCCTTCTAACTTTTGTCAGTTCTATCCAATGGTGATATTTTTCTGTCGATCGATCTCTCATCCAAACTCATAGAAAGTTTTACATATTGTCCTCTATAAATATGTTCTCTTTTGCAATCGATGTAAGGTCCTTCAAATACATAAACGAGACAAACATTTTGAGTTAATCCTTGAACTTACATATTGTTTATTTTTTCTACTTCTTTTCTTTATATAAAAATCTTTGATTGATTGAATCAAACTAATAAATAATCATATTCATCAAAGTTTTCTCATCAACACTTGAACTATCATTTATTTTATTCATTGAAGTGTTAGTCTATCTTGGTACTTGACTTATTCCTATCATTTATTTAAAGGGAAATTTCATTGAAAAATCATTTCTTTAAAATTTGGGTCATATTGCGATCCTTTAAAAACTCAATATTGTATAAAGATTGACACTCCTTGTTTGTAAGTCGCTGAAAATGTTGTAAGCATCTTTATTGCACCATAAATCAATCAATATAGTGAAAATGTCTTACTAGTGACATGGAGGTTGGTAACGAAAGACGTAGATCATTAATTGGAATCAGACCTCCCTAAATATATCGTTTGCATCCTTTCTAATATTTTACTTATTGTCATTTTGTTCACATTGATTACTTGATTGATCTACTTGTTTTTAACTTACTTGATTTAAGATTAATTTTTGAAAAAGTTTCAAAAACCAATTCACCTTCCTTGGTTTGTTTTTTTGGGGCTATCATTTGGTACTAGAGCAAGGTACTCACTTTGAAATTAAGATTTTACAATATTGAGTAATAACTAATTGTAATTTTTAAAACCTTGAGGGGCATTCTACAAATCGTCCTCCTTTCTTTGTTGTACTCATATATATATATATATATATATATATATATATATATATTTGTTAAGTTGATGGTAAATTGGATCAAACCATTTCAAAATCAAGAGAAGAGTACGATGAAGAAGATCAATGTAAATTGTCTTTAAATATTAATGCAGAGAATTTGTTTTATTGTACTTTAAATAAAGATGAATTTAATCATATTAGCACATGTGATTACAATTATGACATTTGGCATGCTTTAAAAATCACTCATTTGGGGACTAATAAGGTAAAAGAAACTAAGACCTTTTGGTTAAAGATTTTGAAAATTTCTTTATGAAACAAAGTGAACACATTGTTGATGTGATTACTCATTTTAGCGACATTGTTGATAGCCTCAAAGATTAAAACTTTGCTAATGGTGAACTTGAGAATAAAATGATTAGGTCTCTCTGTGAGGATTGGAGCTCATTGAGAATGTTGATAGAAAATATCAAAGATGTCAAAACATATCTATTGGAGGATCTCTATGGAACATTGATGATGTATGTACTAAATCAAATCGAGATGAGGGAAGAGCAAGAAAAAGCAAAGAAGAGGAAACATAGTAGCTTCCTAAGTGCCAAATTGCATTGTAATCGGCAATTGATGAAAATCATGAAGAAAATGAGAGTCAAGAGGAAGTTGTCAACATGTGCTTCATGGCTATTGAAAATGAGGTAAACTCAAATGACAATTCTTTATATAATGAATTACCTAACCCATGTGATGAACTTCTTGAAAATTTTGAAAAACTTGCTCTCGACCATTCTACTGTCAAAAGGAAAAAAAAAATATTGGAAAAAGAGGTAAAAGAAACTTTCGGAAAGAGAAAAGGATTATGAAAAAGAGAGAGTTGGTAACAATTCTCTAATTGAAAAGAACTCTTCTTAAAAAGAAAAGATTTTAGATTTAACAAAAAATGTTCACAAATTCACTAAAGGCAATAAAAATTTTGACTTAATGCCTTGTGAACAAAGATGAGTTTTCAATAAAGAAATAATTGGACACAACTTTTTATGAAACAAAAAACTTTCAAGAATTTCTTTGTTGAAATCTCTACTTCTCCTATTCCAAATGCCACATGTAACTTTTGCAACAAAAATGAACACGTGGCTTTCAATTATTCATCAAAAATAGGTTACATTTTGAAGGCAATCATAAGTGGATTCAAAAGTCCAAAAACTCTAACTACGAAGGATCCAAAGTCATTTGGGTACCAAATATAAAAAAATTAAATTATTTATCGTAAGTACCAAAGAAAACAAAAAGTAAATAGTTATTGGATAATGGATTACCAAAGCACATGACCGGAGATCAAACCTGGCTATCAAACTTCAAAAAGAAGGATAGACGTCATGTTACTATTGGAGATAATGTCACAGGAAAAATCATTGGTATTGAAATATTGGTAATCATTCATCTCCCTCAATTGAAAATGTTCTATTAGTTAATAACCTCAAAGATAAGTTGCTTAGCATTGGTCAATTATGTGATAAAGCTTATCATATCAAATTTGATTTTTCCAATTGCTTTATTGAAGATATCACATCTAAAGAGGTGCTTATAGGAAGTCGAAGTACGGATATTTATGTTATAAACATTGAATTTGAAAGTGAAATAAAATATTTATCAAGTTTTAAAGACGATACTTCGTTGTGGCATAGAAAATTAGGTCATGTTAGCAGAACCTACTTTCAAAAATTTTCAAAAATTGTTTTGTTAAAGGTTTGCCAAATTTGAAACTTGAGAAAGAAAAAATGTTATGCTTGTCAATTTGGAAAACAAGAGCTCTTTCAAATTTAAGCAACTCTCCTCAACTACAAAACCTTTACAATTTCTCCACGTGGATCTTTTTGAAACAGCTAAAACCGCAAGCTTAAGTAATAAACATTATATATTTGTCATTGTCGATGATTTTTCTAGATTTATTTGGGTCCTACTATTGAACCTAATGGAGTTTTAGATGCATTTAAACATTTTTTTGTAAAAATGTTCAAAATGTAAAGGGATACATTATTACTACCATTAGAAATGATCAGAATTTGACATTATTGAATTTGATGGGTTTTGTGCAAAATCAATGGCTATGAACATAATTTTTGACATTTAGAACTCCTCAACAAAATGGTGCAGTAAATAGGAAGAATTACACGTTGCAAGAAATAATTCGAACTATGTTGAATGAAAATGGTTTATCAAAATACTTTTGAGCAAAAAATGTTAACAACCACTTTTTATGTTGTGAATAGAGTTTTAGTTTGTTAAAAGAAAACAAAAACTTCATACGAGCTTTGGAAAAATAGATTTTCCAATATCAATTATTTTATGGTATTTAGTTGTTATCTTAAACAAACAGAAAAAAATTGAGAAAATTTGATTCAAAGTCCGATATTGAAATTTCTCTTGGATATTCATCTATTACCAAAGTTTATCAAGTTTTCAACAAAAGAAATTTAGTTCTTGAAGAATTCATGCATGTATTATTTGATGAAGCTAATTCTCTTCATCATGAGAAAGATATTGATAAGAATGTAGGTTTGGAGATTCCTTTTGAGCAAATGAACATTCAAAATCAAAACAAGAAAGATCCTAAAAATCTTGAAGATCAACAAGAGGAAGAAACAAATGTGCAACATGACGAAGTAAAATCTCTCTAAACACAAAATGATCCATCTCTTCATAAAGAATAGAGGTTTGTTCCATCTCATCCAAAAGAATTTATCATTGATGATCCATCCAAATGAGTGAGTACTAGAAATTCCACTAGAAATCACTTTAACAATTGTGCTAGATTAATTGATCAAATCATTATTGGTACAAAATGGATTTTACGAAATAAACAAGATGAAAATGAAATAATTGTGCGTAACAAGGCTATATTAGTAGCCCAAGATTACAATCAAGAAGAAGACGTAGATTTTGAAAAAACATTTGCAGTGATAGATTACAATCAAGAAGAAGACATATATTTTGAAGAAACATTTGCAGTAATCACTAGATTAGAATCCATTCACATGCTTCTTACTTTTACTTGTTATAAATGATTTACTCTTTATTAAATAGATACCAAACGTGCATTTTTAAATAGTTTTTATTCAATAAGAAGTATTTGTAGTTTTTATTCAATAAGAAGTATTTGTAGAGCAACCTCTCGATTTCAAAAATTACAAGTATTTGGATAATATTTTCAAACTAAGAAAAGCTATTTACGGTTTAAATATGGTATGAAATATTCTTCTTTCAAACGATTTTTTGATGGGAAAAGTTAATACTACACTTTTTATCAAAACAAAAAAGGGTGACATGATTATTGTGTAAATTTATGCTAATGATATTATCTTTGGTACCAATATCATTTCCCTTTGTTAAGAGTTTTCAAAGTGTATGAGTAAAGAATTTGAAATTAGCATGATGTGGGGACTCAAGTTCTTCCTTGGCTTCAAATAAAGAAAAAAAGTAATGATGGAATTTCATTAGTCAAAAACTATGTACATTATGGACATGCTTAAAAATTTTTAAATTGAGGAGTTCAAGCTAATGAATGCTCCAATGAGTTCATCAATAAAATTGGATAAAGACGATCAAGACACTTTCATAGAGATGATAAATTATCAAGGTAAGATCATATCCCGTCTTTACTTAACTACTAGGAGACCTGATATCATGTTTAGTATGTTAAACAAATTTTTAGATATCTTAGTGTACTAGAACATTAGGTCTTTGGTATCCTAAAGACATTTACATTGATTTACTTAACTATTTGGATGCCAATTGAGCCGGTAGCACAATTAATCGTAAAAGCACTAGCGAAACATATCACTTCCTAGGCTTTGCACTCGTGTCATCGTTTATTAAGAAAAATATTTCGTTGCATCATTTAACGTTGAAGCTGAATATATTTCGGCACTAGTTGTGCTCAAGTATTGGATGAAACAAACACTAATGATTATCATTTATCTTTTGATCAAAATACCTATCATCTGCGATAACATTAATGCCATAAACTTGTCAAAAAATTCAATCTTGTATTCTTGAACCAAACATATTGTGATTTGACATTACTTTTTAAGTGATCATGCACAAAATGGGGATATTGTATTAGATTTTGCTAACAAAAAAAAAACAATTACTCGACATTCTCACAAACCTCTAGCACTAGATAGATTTTCATATATTCAAAGAGATTTGGGCATTATTGATAAATTGAAGCATGTGACTAAATTGCATTCATACTAGTTGCTTACATGATTGATTTTATGTGCATTATTGGTTGAAATTTTTATGTTAAAATTTTTTATAAACTTTATCCAATTGTATGATGTTCAAAAATTCATTTTCATTAAAAAAGAAAAGAAATCCAGATGACCATACGATTGACTGGACAAATCGAACGATGGCTAAACAGGTCTTTTGTTATTTTTCTTCGGGTCAACCAGACATACCCTCTGATCGATCGTAAAGTCGTGAATTTCAATTTTTTTAGAAGGCTTAAAGTCTTTTATTTATTTAACTTCTTTTCTCATTTCTCTTCATCTTTTGTGTAAATCTCTTCCTAAATTCACAAAACAATCTCAAATCTTCAAAATATCCCCAAGATTTCAAGAATATATCAGACTCACATTCAAGATTTCTTAGAATCCCTAATTTTTATCCATCTCATCACTCATGCTTTGATAAGTATTTTGGTATGAATTTGATGATTATTGATGCAATAAGGAATAACGGAAGCTGAATCTGTGCGCACAATGATCTCACAACTCTTCTACACGCCTTGTAATCTGAACTAGGAATATAGGAAATTGGAAAAACTCTCACAAAGTATTATTATTGATTGAAAATAATTCAAAAAAAGGTTCCTTGACGGCTACTGAACAATGCATATATATGTGAAATTAAAGACAACCCTAACAACCAACTTACCTAAAATACCTAAAATACGTGACGGACAAAATATTGAAATAACAGGAAAGAAAATAATACGCTCGTAGGAAGAAAACTAATTGAAATAATATGCCTCATCTCCATACAAGTGGTGCCTACTTGATCACCCTTTCCATAATATTGGCAGCTATTTGATCTACATCATCTTCCCCAGGTTTGAGAGAATTCACCCTCGAATTCGAGTCCTCGGTTGACAAATCGCCAATATACAGAACAAGTGCTTGACGTTAAACACATCACTAGTTGTAATATGGCTTAGGAGTTTCAATCTGTATGCATTAGGATTGATTTTCTCAATTATTTCCAGCGGACCAATCTTTCTAGCAACAAGCTTATTATAGTCACCAATGGGGAAAATCTATCTTTCGTCAGGATAACCCACACCAAGTCCCCTATCTCAAACTCCATTACCCTTCTTTTCATATCAGCAACATCCTTGTATTTGTTAGTAGAATCCTGTAAGTTCTTGATAGTCACTGCATGAGTCTGTTGAATTTGAGTGATTAAATCCTGAGCCTTGACATGAACTCGTTGGATATCAGTAATAGGCGCCAAATCAATTGGTGTACAAGGATTATAACGATATATCACATGAAAAGGACTAAACCATGTATCCTATTTGTAGATCGGTTGTAAGCAAACTCAGCCTGACATAGATTTTGATCCCAAGACTTCAGGTGATCACCCACTAGACAGCGTAACAAGTCCTCCAAAGAACGATTGACAACTTCAATCTGGCCATCGATCTGAGGGTGATAGGCACTACTAAAGTCGAGCTTGATATTAGACAAATGCTACAAACATCGTCAAAAGTGGCTAAGAAAATGAGTATCTCTGTCAAACACAATGGATGAAGGCTATCCATGTAATTGATAGACCTCGCGAAAGTAAAGTTGAGCAACATTAACATCATCTAATGTTTTCATGCAAGCCACAAAGTGTGCCATCTTGGACAATCTATCCACCACCATAAAAATAGAATCATGTCCATGTTGTGTTCTTGGCAACCCCAACACAAAATCCATGCTAACATTAGACCAAGGCCCTTCTGGAATAGGCAAAGGCCTATAGAGACCTGCATTAGTTGCTCTCTATTTCGAGACCTGGCAGACCCTACAACCCTCCACAAACCATGCAACTTCCTTTCGCATATGAGGCCAAAAAAAATGCTCAGTGAGAAGCTTCAAAGTTTTGTCACGCCCTATATGACTTTCATTGTGCAATTCTTGAATAATCTTCAGGCGCAAACTCCCTGCAGAACACACAACTGACTGCTTCTGAATAAAACCCCATCATACATAGTATAATCATCCCGCAGTCATGACTCCAAGTCACTCATAATAGGGCCAAAATAGGGATCAAGATATAAGTAATCTTTGTACTGATCAAAGACAATTACCCTAGTCTGCATTTGCACCAGCAAAGATGCTTTCCTACTTAACGCATTTGCTACCCTGTTTACAGCTCCTGAGTCGTATTTAATGGTGAAGGAAAACTGTTGAGTGTAAGCAGTCCAACGTGTATGTCTAGATGATAATTTATCTTGACTATAAAGGTGCTTCAATGCCTCATGATCGGATAAACTTGTTATAAGCTAGATAAGAACTCCAATGCTTTAAAGTCCGAATTACAGCATAAAATTCCACATCATAGGTACTATAATTGAGTTTGGAACCTCACAATTTCTCACTGAAGTAAGCCACAGGCTTGCCCCTTGACTTAAAACAGCCCCAATGCTAGCTCCAGAAGCATTGAATGTAACTCAAAAGGCTGAGAAAAATTTGACATTGCGAGAATATGAGCGGTTGCCAATTTCTCCTTAATTTGATCAAATGCCTTAGCTGCTTCATTGGTCTAGAAGAGTTTTCCACCCTTCATACAATCCGTGAGCGGTGCCGTAATGTACTAAAGTGAGGAATAAAGTGCCCGTAAAAAGACACCAACCCATGGAAGCTACGTATCTCTTGAATAGTAGAAGGAACTGACCATTGCTGAACAATTGCTACCTTAGACTCATCTACAGATAGACCATCCCTGAAACTACATAGCCCAAAAATAAGACCGAGTCTGTCATGAAAGAACATTTGGTCATTACTACAAAAAATTTCTCATTGCGTAACACTTCCAAGACCTCCCTTAACTATTGAAGATGCAAATCCACAGTAGCACTATAAATCAAGATGTCATCGAAGTAGACTACAAGGCATTTACTAATGAATGGTCTGAAAATCTGGTTCATAACCCGCATAAAAGTTCTAGGGGCATTCGACAGCCCAAAAGGCATCACCAACAACTCATACAACCCCTCTTTAGTTTTGAATGAAGTTTTCCATTCATCGCCTGGACGTATGCGAATCTGATGATAACCACTTTTCAAATCTAACTTGGTAAACACAGTTGTACCACTTAATTGATCCAACAAGTCATCCAACCAAGGAATAGGAAATCTGTACCTGACTGTAATCTTGTTGATAGCCCAACTGTCTACACACATCCTCTAGGAACCATCCTTTTTTAGAGAAAGTAATGCTAGCACGGCACAAGGACTAAGACTTTCCCTGGTATGACCCTTAGACAACAAGGCCTCCACTAGACGTCTAAGCTCATCATGTTCTTATCATGTTCTTTGGGGCTCATGCGGTAATGTGGTCGATTTGGTATATTAGCGCCTGATACCAAGTCAATTTGATGTTGTATATCCCTCAATGGTGGCAAACCTTCAGGTAGTTACATCAGAGACTTCTTCCACCAACTTGGACACGAGGAATGGGATTTTTCCCCTTTGCTGCTCTTCCTCCCAAACAATACAAACACCAACCTAGATTCCTACAATTCAATCATAAACTCCCTTTAGAGCAAAAAAAAATCTTCCTCTCCCCTGAAGGATGTCGAAGCTCATCTTGCTTGTTAGGTAATAAGACAATCTTCGCTTTGTCAAGTACAAAACTATATGTATTATGTCTTCCATCATGAATAGCACCCCTATCATATTGCCATGGTCGACCGAATAAAGGATGACATGCATCCATGGTTATCACGTCATACCAAATTTTATCTTTATACTTTGCACCGATAGAAAATGATACTAAGCACTGTTTAGAAATAACTACTTCATTTCCCCTCTTAAGCCAAGACAATTCGTAAGGACTAGGATGTTTCTTAGTCTCTAGTCCCAACTTCTTAATAGCCTCTTCAGAAACAACATTCTCACAACTTCCTGAATCGATGATAAGCTTTCAAACATTGTTGCCAATAGTACAGGTAGAGTGGAAAATATTATTGCATAACCAGTCATCACCGTCATCCTTATGACGTGCCAAACACTTCCTCCTCACTACTAATAAAATACCTTGATCACCTGCAACCTGCTCCTTTACACATTCCTCATCATATCGTAAGTTGTTTGACATCTACCAAGCTGTCAACACCAGTCTCCCCAGAATCAATGTACAATTCCTTACTGTATTTATGGTCTTTCTTGCAATCTTCCATGCAGTGACTCATTTCACCACATTTAAAACATCAGACCTGAGAACTTGATGGTACTCTCGTGCTTGCCTGGGTATTGGTTTTCCCTCTTCTCTGTGGTAGGCACGACCACAGTACGCTGAGAGGCTGCTTGGTTTGTGCTTGAAATACCACCAATGTTAACTCCTCTAGCACCCTATGTTCTCCTAGATAACGTTTTCTCCAAGTGTAGGGCTTGCTGGTGGGCTTCAGAAACATTCACAGGGTCAAAAAAATTTAAAGAGTCTTGAAATTGTTGCCTCATCCCTCTAATATACCGAGACACCAACTGGTCATCTGATTCAGCCAAATCCACGTGTGCTATCAATTTATAAGATTTTGTAGTATATTCATCCACAGATCGTGAACTTTACCTGAGATTATGAAGTTGTTAATACACTGTCCTCACATAATTATGAGGTAAAAATGCTGCCCTCATGTGTTTCAACAATTTCTCCCAACTATTAATTCTTAGTTTACCTTGGTGCACTCTAGTTTTCTTTGTTTGTTGCCACCAGGCAGCAGCTCTTCCTCTAAACTTTGTTGCTACCAAAGAAGATCTCCAATCATCTGGTACTCCTTTGAACTCCAGTTTTTCCCCTACTGCAGCAACCCAATCAAGGAATTCTTCAGGTTGTAGGTAGCCTTGAAATTAGATCATATTTTAAAAACATAATTTGCCTTGAAAAACTAGTTGAAAACACTTTCCAAAAGTCCACATTTTTTAAAACATGTTGATCAGACCAATAGAGAACAAATTGGGAAAACCAATCTGATGGACAGGTTAACCGAAGTGTTATCTAGTTGACTATAATAGTTCAACATTTTACCATTCTGACTTCTATCCTTTTTGTCCAACGGCTATACTTTTCCGATCGACCCATCCCGTATTCAAACTCACAGAAAGTTTTGCAGATTGTCCTCTATGAATATGTCATCTTTTACAATCAATGCAAGGTCCTTCAAGTGCATAATAGACATAAATATTTGACTCAATCCTTGAACTTACATAGCATTTATTTCTTCTACTTCTTATGTCAAAAACTTTGATTGATTGAATCAAACCTTTAAATCATCATATTTATCATGTTTTTCTAGCTATCATTTATTGCAATTCATTGAAGTGTTAGTCTCTCTTGGTACTTAATTTATTGCTATCATTAAATAAGAGAGAAATTTGATTGTAAAATCATTTTTTAAAAATCTTTGGGTCATATTGATGTCCCTTGAAAATTCAATATTGTATAAAGATCAATGCTTCTTGTTTGTAAGTCATGAAAGCGTTGTAAGGGTTTTGATTGCACCATAAGTCAATCGATATAGTAAAAAAGTCTTGCTCATGACGGAGAGTTTGATAACAAAAGATGTAGATCATTGGTTGGGATCGAACTTCTATAAATATATCATTTGCATCCTCTCTACTCTTTTTTTCTTATCGATATTTTGTCTACATTTGTTATTTGATGGATCTACTTGTTCTTAACTTGCTTGATTTAAGATTAATTTTTGAAGCTTCAAAAATCGATTCACCCCCTCTTCATTTGTTAGTCTTGGACTATCAATGGATACACAATTATTTTATCAATGGGATTGCGTATGAACTTCATATCAATATTAAAATTTACCTTCTCCAAAAAGTGGAATTATGTATCATTCTTTTGTTAACAAGTTACAAAAAGGTTGGTCCCTTGTGTTTTTTCAAGTTGCAAATTCAAAGTGAGACCTTTAGGTAGAGTTACGACAAATGCTGTTGGAATTTAGAGTCATAAATAGTTGTTCATGTTAAAATGAGCATAAAAAACACATCCATCATACAAGAAGTTCCAGAAAACAAGTCACAAATATGTCACGTTGTTAACAAAAAAAAATTACACACGCTTAAATTTCAAAATTGACAAGTTTCCTAAACCATTTATATTTTTTCTCCTTTTGACAGTATTCTTTTCTCTTTAGATCGTCTGGATTTTCTTTTTGGATTAAGAGTCAAGACTATTCTTACTTTTACCACATTTGTTGCATTCTAGTCATTGTGATCTCCAAGCGGGAAAACCGTTCCACTATATGTTTGAATGTATATCTCTATTGTATAAAATATACTAAAATTATGAATGTGAATTTTCCTTTATGCAATAAACGCAAGTGTGTGCGCACATAGAATCATGTCCACTTGGAATTTGTTGCATATGCATGTCTTTTCTTCTATATTAAACAAATATGAGGAACAAACATCATTAACTTAGTATAATATTGAACTTGAAGTTGATGCATAATACAACAAAAATACTCTATCACTAATTTCTTTTTACTATTTTATGTTAAATGAAGATTCAAAATAAAAATTCAATATTAATAAAGGTTGCAAACCATGTTTTCATATCATTTAACCCCTACAAGAATATATGAACCCATAAGATTTCATGCCAATTAAAATCCTACACGTTAGAAATTTTTATTGATGAAGTGACAAAGTATGTGACTTTTTACTACAATCATGTCTAACAGCACAAATCTCGGCATATAGTAACAACAAATTAACTGCAAATTTATAGCTTGTACTTTCATTTTCTTTGACTCTATAGATTTTTCTTTCAATTTTTTCTTGTTTGGTTATAAGTGTTGTGAAGATTGTTCGTGCATCATTTATATATTTTACAAATTATTATTGTAACAAGTATCTTAACTATTCCAATAAAGGCTCCATAAGACAACCATTTATTGCTTTTATTACTGAATTTACTAATTCAAATATATTAGAAGTGATTGTAGAAAATATGTCGTTTGTCATATAAGCCCTTGACCATTTGTCATAACTAATATCTTTTTGCACAAAGCAAATTCAAAATATTTATCTTTAAATAGCCAAAATGATTAATAGCAGAAAACCTCCCTACAAACTTGTTTATGTGTGATATACCTATTGAAAATCACCCTGTTTAAAACATTTTGCACGAAAAACCTCCTATCGTCAAGATTGTCAGATTTACCGTTAGAAATAGTAAAAAAAAAATGTCAAAATAAAAAAAAAAAAAAAAAATTATAGTTGTCGTCCCAAACTTTTAATTTTTTACAAATTATTTTTTAGTTTTTATATGATCCACCACAATTCTAAATTATCTTCTTCCCCATCTTACCCGACCCGACCCTCCCCACCTCATCTTCTTCCCCACTCTCAATAAAAATTACAATGGGATCAATTCTTAATTTATGTGATTTTTTTCTCGTATTTGGTTTTTGCTTGGCCGATTTTTATTATGTGGTTCTTTTTGTTAATATTTCTTGTATTAGGTTTTTGAATTATGTACTAAATTTTATTTTGATAATTTATATTTTTACAAGGTTTGAAGGATGGGTTCTTTTAAATTATTCGTTAAATGGCTTTCTGAGTGTTCTTCACTCTTCGGATTTTCCCCTCCCTTTTTGGTTGGGACTTCTAATTGGAGAAAAAAAAAAAAAAGAAAAAAAAAAAAGTAAAAAAAAAAAAAAAAAAAAAAAAAAATTATAGTTGTCGTCCCAAACTTTTAATTTTTTACAAATTATTTTTTAGTTTTTATATGATCCACCACAATTCTAAATTATCTTCTTCCCCATCTTACCCGACCCGACCCTCCCCACCTCATCTTCTTCCCCACTCTCAATAAAAATTACAATGGGATCAATTCTTAATTTATGTGATTTTTTTCTCGTATTTGGTTTTTGCTTGGCCGATTTTTATTATGTGGTTCTTTTTGTTAATATTTCTTGTATTAGGTTTTTGAATTATGTACTAAATTTTATTTTGATAATTTATATTTTTACAAGGTTTGAAGGATGGGTTCTTTTAAATTATTCGTTAAATGGCTTTCTGAGTGTTCTTCACTCTTCGGATTTTCCCCTCCCTTTTTGGTTGGGACTTCTAATTGGAGTTCTTTCTTTCTTTTCATGAAAATGAAAGGATTTTTCGGGATGCCGAGTCATCGGAGGTCTGGGTTTTGGTGGCTAAACCATGCAGAACGATGGTGCATTTTTTATTGATTTCAACCTCAATAGTTGTTTGGATTGGAGATTTGTTGGAGGTTGTAGATGACATGAAACCGCCGGTGTGAGGATTGATTTCCAACGACAAAGGTGGCAGCAAGGTGGTGGTTGGATACTTGAAGGGTAGCAGCTCTATAGAGGGCAAAAATCACCCTTAGGCTCAAGGAAATTGGTGAAGAAAGGGAATGGTTTTTTTGGTTGGCAAAGAAAATAAAGTTTTAAAAGTTTGGGATTGTGGATGACACATATAAAAAATTTGGTTATAATTTGAAAAAAAAAAAATTTGGGACCACAACTATAATTATTCATTTTTTAATTTTGGCATTTTTTTTACTATTTTAACTGTTAAACTAATGGACCTTAACGACAAGGGATATTTCACACAAAAGGTTTCAGATAGGGGATATATCGCACATGGACAAGTTTGTAGGGAGTTTTCTACTATTAATCCTAACAAAAAATAGAAACACTGTCTCTTTTTATAACTTAGTTTCTTTGTACAGTATTAAAACTTACCATCTAAACAAGTGACGTAAGTTACCACAGAAAGTTCATACCATATATGATGAATGTGTTCTACCTTAACCATTCAAAAAAGTTACATTATGTCTACATATAACCATGATAACAAAAAGTGAATACACTTTGAATTTCATAAAATTGTTTGAATCAACAATAACAATGACAGCTTAGCCTCTTTTCAACAGTTTTTCAATGTACTAGATGTGATTAAGTCCCTGTATTGATTTCATCAAATTGTTCCATAGAGAAATCAAAACCATTCTTAGTATATGCTTTTATAGTTCTGTTGAAATGTTCTTCCCCTTTTTCTTCTCACCAAAAGATAACTTCAAGTTTTTTAACAAGTGATAAGAACATAGACCATGCATTGCATTTCTCAAGAACTTTTTGAATTGTATTTTTCATGCTTACATGTCCATATGAGATTATACACGATCCTTCTCATTCACAATAAACTTCTTTTAACAAAAATAAGAACCACTCAAATGAATCATTAATTTCTAAATCACCAACTTCAAATGCTAATATAAAGATATTGTTGTTGGCATCTTGCGTAGACTCGGTGAAAAGTGTTCGACCATAGTTGCCTTCTAGGAACTTATTATCTATTATTGTAACTGGTTTGTAATACTTCCACCCTTGAATCGATGCGCTAATATCATGAAGATGTACTCGAATTTGTTGTCCTAATATCTCTCAATTTTTGTAACTGATCTGGGATTTGTTTGCTCTATCATGTACAAGTATTTTCGAAGCTTTTCATATGACTGTTGGATTTCTTTTCACCAATTCTATTTCTTTCTCCTTTTTCATAACTCATTGACACTCCATATGTATTGATCATGTCACTTATAATGTCTGTGGAAGTGTATATTGTTTTTGTTGAGATTTCTTGTACTTGATGAATTCTCTTGTTATTGAGCACGTTGCTTGAAGATGATCTTCCAAGATGATGTTATTTGAGCATCTACGATCATTTTTTATATACCCTACCTTGAATATCTATTGTTCCTAGTCTTGAAGTCCTAGAAGTCCATTTGTACTTATCATCTATACACTTTGCACATATTCTCTCTTGACTGATTTACTTACTTTGAATTGAAAGTGAGTGGATCACGTCTATCGAAATATTTCTCTCAACCAACATCTTATTCCTGAACACTTCATCTTTTGCAAGTCCATCCATAGTGACAACTGAAATGATATCACCATCCAAAGTGCCAACTGAAATTATATCACTTTCTTTTTCATTCGTCATTTCTTCAATCCTGATGCTATTATATACATCAACGATAATTTTTACGTACAAGGTAGTTTTTGAACTGATGTTGTCATAGAATTATAAGTTACATTTTCACAAAAATGTAATTGTATCATATCGTTTTCTTTGAAAGCAGTAGCCTCCAAACATTGTAAGTCATCAACAAATTCAATTTTGAGACTTCTTTATGCTATTGTCACATCTACGCATAATGAAAAACTTGCAAGATGTTTATCCTTTCTTTTGAGCTCAAAATAAAATGTTACAGAAATATTATCAGAAATTTCCATCAAATGCAAGTTTTTCTTCACTCTATATTATACTTTTATTCTCTGTGTTGTTGGACTTAATTTCATCGAAGAAAATATTATACACTCAAAGTTGTTGCATGTGCAATCTATTATGACAACAATTTTAGTCATTTATCACTTTTATATTTATTATCTTGTCTTCATTTGTCTCCATAACAAATGAAGACATTAATTTTATTTATAATTTTCAAATAGAATACAAATGAAATTGTGTGTCACTTTTTTTCTAAAAAAAAGGTGATAGAGTGTGTCATTTTTAATTTCCAGCAAAATAATTCATATGCAAAAATATAAATAAAGTGCTACATTATGTCACTTTATACGTAAAATAAGGTTTGAATTCGTATGCTTAAATTTTTAAAAATACACATACATGTATCTATTTAATTGCTCCAAAAGATTTTGAATGAGATATACTGCAACCTTTTCACTTTTTCACAATTTTATTTTCACAACACCTTGCATGCATCACTTGAATTGATTCAAAGTTAATTTTTCATATATATTAACTTAGTCGATTTTCTCTCAAGATCAACATTGTTATTTTTTCAACCATTTTTCCAGTCACATTATCAAAACCATAAAATAACTCATTAATTCTAATTATTTACATTATAAAGTTCAAAACTAAAACTTAATCTCGAAATTGACAAGAAAGTGGCAGGGACAATGCACTTATATGATTAGGATTTTCAAGTGGAACTTTATTCAACTCAAGATTGTTCATTACAAATGTTACTTTCACAATCCATACAAAGAGAGCATTAAATGATCTTGAAATAAACAGATTTGGGAAACTAATTGAACAAAAAATCTGAAACATAAAACCTATAATTTTTGTTGTTTATTTGCAGATTGGGGAATAGAACTTTGAAGAAAAAGGTAGTTGAAGTAGCCATTGATCTTATTTGTACTTGATTTGTGTGAAATTTCCTCTTTTTTTCTTCGTTTTTCCTTGAATTCTCGAGTTTGGAATGGTTGAAAAGTTTCTTGATGCTGTTTAGGTTTGCAGCGTTTAACTTTGGAGTGTAAAAATTATATATACACCCTACATTCTTATAGAAATTCATTTTTTTAAAAACTTATTTTCAACCACACATTTTTCGATAAAATAATATTACACGAAAATCCAAATCTTTTCCTCATTTTTAACCACATATTTTCCATCAATTCACTTTTAAAATGCATTCTCTCTCCAATAATGTGAATCACACATGGCCTAAGTATTTACCTTTTAATCCATGTTTGTCATGATTTTCCCCAAAAGTAAGGGCATTTGTATAAGTAGCCCTTAATAGAGTAAGTGTAAAACATGCTTGCATGCTTCTAACAAAAATTCAAATTGCACAACTTACTTGAAATCACCAAAACGAGGTTGAATCACTTGCCTTCTATNACTCACTTCTTGGTCGGAAATTTGATCACAAAGGAAGGAATTTGATAACCACAATCCAAGGATCCACTTAGAGATGATATTCTTCCAAAATCAAGCAACGCCCACATGTATTTTTTCCCTCTTGAATTTCATACGAATTGTGTATATTTTCTTTTTTCTTGTGGTAGAAGTTGTATATTGGAGTTGTAGGTTATGGGGAGTTGAGTTTCGAATTCAATTTACTCAACTTCCTCAATTTCTCCCTTCAATAACACTCTCATATAATCCGGGTCGGGTCACATGGGCGACCCATTTTCTCCCAACATCTCCTACTCGCACATGATGGGCTTGACCTGATTCTTATATCAATTATATTTATCTCAATGTCTCTAAGTTCATACAGGTAAATTGAA
>CAIGRQ010300864.1:0-13674 GCA_903798375.1 Fraxinus sp. D2006-0159
GACTTGGAGTTGCCAGTACCTGGGTCTGGTCGACTGGATTTATTGGCGAGTCGAGGGGTGTTGTGGTGTGTTAATGGGTCGATGATGATAGTGGGTTGTCGACGGCGATGTAGTAGGCTGCCGGCGAAGATGGAGTGGATAGAGTTGGTGGATGATGTGAGGTGACGGCGAGAATCCTGTAATTCTTAGGTAGGGTGCAGATGGAGAGTTTTTGGAGGAGGGACGGTGGTGGACTGGAATTTGTATCGTGGATAGATATTTTGAGAGGTAGAAGATAAGCAGAACAAGAGGTCGGTTACTGTAGCGAAACCCGGACATTTGGAATTCTTAGTGTGAAATGGAGGGTGCACAAATGAATAGTAATTTGGCATTGCCTCTTATAATAGAGTAAAGATAGTAGAATTATTCATATTAAATTTTTTAATTATAACCTGATTTTTGAGAAAACAAACTGGATGTTAAAATATACGACTTGGTGTAATTTTCTCTTCTTAGAATCTGCTATTCTCTGTTTCTTCTCTTTTCTTAAAACCCTAAAACCGCTAAAGTCTCTCTCCAGTACGCGGTGCCTCCTTCGGCAGGTAGTGCAATCTTCTTTCCTGGAACGTATCATTTTCTACTCGTTTTTTACTGACATTACATTATACTCGAGTCGCATAAGATATTTTCGCGTCAGATTATTTGGGGGTGTTCAAGAAATAAGTAAAAAAGCTTCTCGTCATGTTTTTAATTTAATTGATTTTCAATCTTATATGAACTTCAATTCAACCATTTGAGCTATTGAAATAATTTTTTGTGCAGCGTAGTTTAACTGTGACACAAGTTTTTTATGCTTTTCTTTTTGGGTTCCAGAGGATAATAAACTAATTTTGTTGAAAAATTAATCACCAATTTGATGGGATTTTTTATGTTTGTGAATGTTCATTTGTTGGTCGTCAATCATGTTTTCCTGATTAATTATGTTTTTTTTTTCCCGAAGGTTCAATAAGATGAAAACAGATATATATTTATGAACTTGTCATGCTAATAAGAAAAGTCCTGTAGTACGCAATACTATGATATTTCCGAAAGTACATTTCTAGCAAGTCAGTAATATATATATATATATATACAAATAAGAGCGTGTTTGGCTAAGCTTAAAGTTGAGTAACTTTTTGTTTTCAAAGCATGATTGGATATGTTACTTTTTCTTATTTTAAGTAAAAGTAAAAATCTACTTATTTAGCACCTGTTTTTGATCTATTCTATTGAACACTTTGTTTTATAAACGACGATGGGGCTGGAAACTCCATTTAATTGATGTCTGAAAAAAAAAATACTTGTTTCTTTATCACAAACTGATTACTGGTACCATGCTTTTCAATTCTTGTTAAAACTTATACTACCTCTGTTCAATAAAGAAAGATTTGTTTCTATTTTTACACGGATTAAGAAAATGTTATTCATATAGTTAGAAATATAAATTTTTCTTGCATTTTTCTTAATATACTCATACATTAGATAATGATTTAAATATGATTAGTTTTTATTTGTTGACTGCATATTAGAAAACTAAAGAATATGTGTACTTTCAATAAGGAAAGTGACATATAATTTAGGATACAAGAAAAAGGAAATCAAGTTTATTTTTATGGAACAGAGGTAGTATCCAGTACCATGATTTTCAATTCTTGTTATACACACTAGTAAGACTTGAGAAGCTTGATACTAGAAATCAGTTTTCAAGAGAGAGACAAATTTTATTCTCAATTTTTCGCGGCATCAATTAGATAAGAGTTTGTGCAACCCTGCTTTCCATTATAAACAAACTGTTCCATAGAATAGATCAATATCAAATTCGATATTTTTAAGCTGTTTTACATAAAATATAAAAATAATCACATTTGGGAAAATCAGAATGTGAAGTGTTGTAATATCAGAGCACAAAATCTTCATTGCTCTCGTTAAATTTATCCACTAGACTCTGGTTAGAGGCTATTATCATTTTGCGTATCAGTGTTCTAGCTCAATAAACTGTATTTCATTACAATGAATGAACAAGGAGCTCCTTGAACAGGTTCTCATGTTTATTAAATTTATAACGGGAATTTGATTAATAAATTGGACATACATAGTTTGGGGAACGCTGCAGCATGGTTTTTGTAATTGTGCCCTGCATAGGAGGGTGAGGGTTGGTGGGCTTATTTTACCACTTTTCTTGAGTGATTTCATTGGTATACAGCTTCTTCATTCTTACTGTATGCTTTTGAATTCTAGCTGTAGGAAGCTGATTGTTATTTTTATTTTGCAGATTGCTTTATCACCACTGCAAAAAAACCATGTCAAGTGAGGTGACAACGAATGACAGAGAGATGGAAAATCCCGATCCTGTGGTTTCTGAAACTGAATTAGAATCAGAAGAAGATGAAGATGTGAAACTAACTGAACCTTCAAAAAATGCTGTAAACAACAAAGATGGCTTGCTCGATAAACTCGGAGATATAAGCTGGCCTGACAATGTTAAATGGATACACAAGCTTTTGATCGATATCGATCAGGAGCAAGAGGTGGATGTAAATGATGACTTGACACGGGAGCTTGCTTTCTACACCCAGGCACTAGAGGGCACGAGGCAGGCTTTTGTGGAATTTCAGTCAATGGGGCTTCCTTTTCTTAGACCTTCTGAGCACATGGAGAAAGTTAAGAACCAGCTGTTAAGTGAAAAAACGATGGTCGAGGAGGCTGAGGAGAGAAGGGAGGCGACAGAAAATAAGAAGTCAGCTAAAGAGATACAGGAACAGAAGCTAAAGGAGAGGGGCAAGCAGAAGAAAGAAGATATAGAATCTGTTAAGAAGTGGAGAAAGCAGATGCAGCAGAGTGGATTTGCAGGGGGAAATAAAGATGGCGATGTTGATTTGGATTTTGAAAATGGAAAAGCGTTTGAGAGATCGAGTAAGAAGAGGCCTGGGGTGGCTCATGGAGATCGTTCTGGAGGGAAGGCAAAACAGGGTGGCGGAAAGGTGAAGAAAGGGTTGGATACAAGGAAGAATAGGGAATTAAGGGATTCCAAGTTTGGATTTGGAGGGAAGAAAGGCTTGAAGAAGCAAAACACAGTTGAGACCACAAATGATATAAGAGCCTTCGGGAAAAGTAAATTTTCTGGTAATAAGAAACAGAAAAGGTGAGATATTGGATAATGTTATGGAGTGAAATAATTTATGAATGGCCTCTTTTAGCCAGTCTGAGCCTTTCTCAAGCATTATAGGTTTTGTCTATGCTCACAAATTTGTGGTATTTAATGTTGTGTATGTTCAATTGAAGCATTTACTTTATATGATCTTGATAATTGCTTCATTGCTGTTGTTAATGATTTTTAGTGGAACTTGCCTTGTCAATCTGAAGATTAGCATTATGCCCCTTTGTTCACGGATCTGCCATTGTTTTGAATGCTACACAGGCAATTTGTGCATATGTGCGCGTTATTGGACAGTACTATATAAACCAAAATTTTAACTTCTTTTCTTCGTATATCAAACTGGCCATTGTGTTTTAGGAATGAGATTCTCTATGGTGATCGGCAATCTTTTTCCCTGAAAAGCATGTCATCACTTGGAGATTTGATTTCATTTTTTTTATTTTTTTTATTTTTTTTTTGGAGTTGGTAGATTTGATACCCTTATAATTTTAATGCATTTGTTTATTATACTAGAATCTTTGAGCGAATTGTCAACTTGTCTCATCCTATTACCAAAATCACTTTTGAAAAATCTGGTTGATTTTCAAAAAATTTTTTAGCTATATTTTACTTCACATACCCCCAGACTCTGGATTCTGTTACAGCTTCACATTTGTCAAAAATTATTGCCACGTTTTAACTTCTTGCTTGCCCAAGATGGTGGGGGATTAGGCAGCTAACTTTCAACATCTTTACTCTTTCACTGGATACTAACTTCAGTTAGAAGGCTTAATTATGATATGCAACCAACGGTAATTTCTTGGATCAAATTATTAAACCAATGAATAGTTTAATTTCTACGTGTTGATGATTAAATTTGAGTGATTTTTTTAACAATTTAAAATTTTAAATGAAGTGATTAATATGAATACTGGAATGCAATGTGATAGATTCATAGAAAGGTTTTAAGTGACTTATTTAATTGTTCTTATCATTTAATATCACATTAATGCGATTTAAATTAGTGATACTAAATAATATTATTCGGTTAATATAGCGTTAGGAGCAGGTGAAGGTGTTTTCAAATCGCAATATCACTTATTTATAAGAATTATGTCAATATGAAGTTTTTAGTGAAGAAAAAAATAAGATAAGAAGTTACCCCAAGTTTTTGAGTTGAAAGAGATTCCCAAAAAATAAAAAATAAAAAAAATAACAGGTATGTTCTCTACACCAATAATTGAGTTGGGCTCGGCGTGTGTGTTGGATACTATATTTTAATTATAATTTTGAACTGCTTAAACTTTTAGATGGAGTTATTATTATTTTTTTTTTTGACAAGACTGGAATTTGAATACTCCATTTGAAACTGTCCATGAACGGCATCTTTGGTAGTTGCTGGACGTGTTTGAGCCCTCATTTTTTTTTGTGTAAAATACATTTTGGAATAGTATATTGATGAAAAATATGTGATTAAAGAATCATGAAATTTTTTGAATTTATATATAATATTATTTTATTGAAAAATATATGGTTGAAAAAAAAGAGAAAAATATATTTTAAAAAAAATGGGGATTAAACAATTAAACAATGAATGGCAGTTAAGACCCCACAGTTTTTAGGAGAGAAAGGTCAAGATTTAAATTGTTCAAATAACATGTCAACACACATTAGCTTTCAGTCCACACCTCATCATCCAATCCTTGGGTTGTACTAAAAGAGCAGCTTCCCTTGCACACTTTTTCATTGAGGCCACCCTATAAAAGGCTTAATTCGTTTCTATTTTCATATCGAGCTCTAATATTTAATTAAATCTTCTCAGCCCTTTACTCCCAATAGGAGCGAGCTTATCTGGGTCTCGGTCCTTTTTTCAGAACCTTGCTCTCGAGTCAGATCGGAAGTAGCTAAAGGAAGTGTCTAAACGCATCCAAAGATACCAACGTGAAAGCTTACGAGGCATTTATCATCATGTTTGTTTCCACATTTGAATTGATCTGCCTGGCAGCCTCCAATTCTCATGCTGTTTTCTGTTTCTGCAATCTAATCATAGCCATTCTAGTCGCTGGAAGTTCCAAGTCTGCTTCACAGTGTAATGAAGAGAAACCAAATCCTTATCATAGTTTTCCCTATGTAAACAAAGATTCCACAAACATGAAAAATGCTGCTTCTTCATGCATGAAGGTGAAGAAATTGGTCGAAACTGATGAAGGTGAAGCATCATCTATCAGTATAACATCTGCCAACAATGAAGAAAGAACTTGGGTTGAAGAAGAAGAAGAAGAAGAAGAAGAAGGAGAGGAAGAAGAAGAAGGAGAAGGAGAGGAAGAGGAAGAAGAAGAAGCATCTTCATCTGTCGGTATAACAATGGTCAGCGATGAAGGAAAAAGTCGAGATGAAGAAGAAGAGGATGACGATGACGATGAATTGAGAAGAAGAGTTGAAGAATTCATTGAGAAAGTAAATAGAGGATGGAGGGTTGAAAAGTTGAAAACATATTGTTTAGTCCAGTGATAGTGTATCAGTAAAATCAAAGTCTCTTCTCTGGGTATTCTAATGGAAATTTTAGAGAAGAATTACCAAAATTAAGCAATCACCAATATGTTCCTTCCTTCCCCCCCCACCCCAAGTTTTAGCATCTTTTGTTTATTCGGTAGTGGAAGGTATACTACCAGACAACACTAAAGAATAAAATAAACAAAAATCTTGTAAGTTATATTGTGCAATCATGTTCGTAATGAATACCACACATGCTCCATATGTTGTACGTTAATACATAACAAGTTTTAGTCGCATTTAAGTTTGCAGGTTTCCCTCTTCAATCTTTGATAGAAGGAAGGTTTTTCACCAGATGAAATCAGTTTCTTAGCTCCACAACCAATCCACATTCTTTTATTCCCATTATTTTCATAATACATTTTTCTTTCTTTTTTACAATCACACATTCTTCAATAAAATAATATTACACATAAATCCAAAACATTTTCTTATTTTTTAATCACACATTCTGCATAAATCTATTATTTCAAAATACACTTTTAAATTATATAATGGGGCCAAACAGGCTAGATTATTTGTTCAGGTCTTTGCTTGATTTGTAACTAAACTCAGTGGGTAGTTAGCGATCAGTGGAGCAAAATTGCAGCAAAAGTCAGTAAGAAAAGACTACACTTTTTCCTGTCTGATTGTAGTATATAAACTTTACTGTAAAAGATGACCAAATAGGAAAAAGAAGTTTTTTTCAATATAAATAAAAATGACAATAAATTCCAGTTTCATGCATTTAAAATTCTACAAGTTACACAACACGATAGAGTAAAACGGTATCGTAGAATAATCACACTACCACAAAGTCCTAAACCTAGTTTTAAAGGGGTAAAAGGAAGAAGAAAAAACTTTGGGTCGAATGGCATGATAACATACAGCTAATCCACGCTCTAACAGGGGGGTCAGAAATAAGTAGAGCCTAAAAGTTCCATACCTGACAAAAACAGCTAAAATACAAACAAGATGAACACAAATGACACAATCAGCAAGTAATTTCATGGCTATGCTCTCTAGAATCTTCTCCTTGGAGTGAGGTATTGTTTTCTGGGTCCTTGCCCTTCGAGCCGTGCATCGAGTTCATAGAAGCCGAGTTGTCTCCATGGAAGGAAGTGGAGGTGGTCAAATTTGGCTTCGGTCCATTGTAGGCACCTTTGTATCTTTCTTCAGAAATAGGATTGGCAAGACTTTGAGTAAAAGCTATCGTGTGTTCGTATTTTGGTTTCTTGGGCTGTTGCTCTTGCTCTTGCTGATGACCCGGGATAAAGCTTCCTAGCACAACCTGTAATATATACATGTTTGGATAAAAAAAAAAAAAGTTATTATGAAAGTAATTCTTGTCTTTTGTTGATATTTAACACAGTCCTGTCTTATTTGAATTATTCAAAATAATTTTCTCACCTGAACAGGTCCAGCTGCGATTAGCATGCCAGCAACTCCTCCCCCCATAACACGGCCATCCGGTCCTGCCAGAGAGACACTCATCCCACCAGATCTGCTTTTTGTCAACCCATTTTCGCTGAGCATAAATGATCCCATCAAAGAAAGTATTTCAAAGCAGCCCTACAGAAATCACACATTTTATATTTAGAAACATTATTATTCGATAACTCAAAACACATTTTCTGAAATTTCTAATGGACAAAAAAATCTCCCACCTCGTAGGTCAAAGTACCACCCGAAGAATTAGGTTGACGCAGTGTAACATTTGAGATTGCACCATTTGCTGTCAGAACACAAATGGCTCTAGACCCTTGTTGAGAAAAAGATATGATCTTCATTGTAATATCCTAATAAAATGAGAGAAGAACCAAGATTCAAAAACATAAACATGACCATTAGAAATAAATCAAACAAAAAAATCGAAGTTCCAATAAAATTAACAGTATGAATTGAAATCCATCTCAACTTCCTAATAGTGGAAATTACACAAAACAAGAGTTTTTAAGATTCAATTTCAAAATTCAGAAACATTTCACTTTTTAAAAATCAGATAGTGACCCCTGTTTGTCCTACATTATTTTTTTCATTCTCATTCTTCTACTCATTTTCAACCACACATTCTTCAATAAAATAATATTTTCCATCACATCAATAACTTTTCCTTCTTTTTCAACCACATATTTCTCATCACATCACATCAAAAGAATGCATATGATTTTACTTATTACTGTTTGTTCTATATTATTTTTATTCTCATTCTTCTACTTATTTTCAACCACACATTCTTCAATAAAATAATATTTTCCATCACATCAATAACTTTTTCTTCTTTTTCAACCACATATTTCTCTTTACATCGCTTCAAAAAAATGCATTCTTTCATTTTAATGTGCACCAAACACACTTTGAATTAATAATTTAATATTATATCTACCCAAACCCTAATTTCATTTCATTTCTCTTCCTCTTCTCCTTCTTCATTCCTCTCCCTTCTATCTCTCTGACAACTGGCGACCCATTCAAAGTTGGCATCCAGTGACGCAGGCGATGCGCCGACCGAAGCTTGTGGCATCATACGTTGCTGAGAACAGCTTAGATTGTCACTGCTCCGGCTACAGTGGCGTGGCGCTCAGAGTGTCACTAATCTGAGTTGCGGCGCCTTGAGTGCTGCTGATCTTAGCAGCGACGCTCAATTCACCACTGTACGGTAGTGAACTAAGCGCCCTATGCGCGATTTGTGTTGTTTTACAGTGGTTTGTGGTGATTTTTGTGGGGTGTTAGATATGGTGCTAGATGTTGTTTTGTTGGTGGCGGCAGTGGTTGTGATGTGGCGATCTAGTAAGCTAGTGGTGGTCGTGGTGCGACATCCAGGTTGCTTAGAAGTCCGGCTTGGGATCTGATTTTTTTGTGGCCTTTGGGTGGTGGTGGTTGTGATGATGGCTGCGATGGTGAAGTTGGCGGTCTGGGGAGGAGGTGGGGGTGGTCGTGGTTGCGATGGTGGTGGGATGGGATGTTGTGGTGGTGGTAGAGTGTGATGCTGGAGGTGGTGTAGGGTGCTGGAGGTTTTGGATTTGATTTGTTGGTAGTTGTGGTGGTTTTGATTTGTTGGTAGTTGTGGTGGCGGCGACTGGTGGTCACAGATTATTTGGTCGTTTGTGACCATTAAATTGATTAATATGTGATCAATAAACAATATGTGACCAATGATAAAGATAAATTGTGACAAAAAAATAATGTGCGACCTAAAAAATTGTTAATTTGTGACTGATAATTTGACAATTTGTAACTGTATACTAAGTTGTGACTTATAATAATTGTGATTTGCGACCTATAAATAAATTGTGACGTTTCAATTTTTTATTTGTGACCGATGATCAAATTGTGACCTATAAAATTTTTGAATTGTATCGTAAAATAATTTGTGACATATAAAATTTGTGATTTGTGACCGTTGAACAAATTGTAACATATAATTTTTTTGAATTGTGACCTACAAAATTTTGGAATTGTGCCCATAAAATAATTTGTGATATATAAAACTTGTAATTTGTGACAATTATATGAAATTTGTAACTAAATTATATGGAATTGTGACCTTAATATATTTAATTAATAAAATATATGTTTAATTAATTAATTATTTTATAAATAAAATCTAAAAAACTCTGAAATTTGAAATTTTAAACATAATCTCTTAAATTTGAAATTGGTAAAACTAAACCTCTTACTTGTGAAATCTTCCCCTCCTAATATTGCTGCAACTTATACTATGCAATATGCATTTATTACAAAATATATGGAACAAATATCTTTTGACACGAATTCAAAAATTGCTTCAAATATATGTATTGACACTTGTATTCAATGCCCTACACCTTATAAGCTACCCAATGAAAATATCATAATTTAATTTCATAAATTCTCATTTTTTTTTCCCTTTAATTTAAGTTGAAGATTTACAATGTACGAAAATGAGCTATTTAAATGTAATACAACATTAGTTCGCCTTGAAGACTCTATAGGGGCAAAATTATAAATAAATAAATAAATAAGAAATATGAAAAATTAATCGAGCCGAACCAAAATTTTCAGGTATTTAATAAATGGAACCGTCAGGTCCAAATATAATTATGGAACCGTTCGGGTTCGGTTCCGTCCGGTTCTGTACCATAATTATTTTTTTTTAAATTTACAACACTAAATAAATATAACTAATGACGTGTTCATTCGTAGCTTCGATGAGCGGTTGGAGTGGAGAAGTCCGACTCGGCAGTCGGCAACTTCGATTTGGACATGTAGATGTAGATTTTCAATTTATAAAATGATTTGGGGTTTGTGAACGTGTGCTTACCAAATGAAAGTAAGAAATTGGAAAGGGGAGGATAAACACTTAAATAGGCCTAGAACTTGGACTAACAATGAAATTAATAATTGGGCCAAAAAATTAAAACAAAAAATTAAATTTAGAAATTAGGTTAGGTTGGGCTAAGTAGGCGTAGACTTGGCTTGAGAGTTGGAACATTAATCACTAAATTAGTTAATTTGCTAATTTGTTTAGAAAAAATTAAAATAATTTAATTAATTCAATATAAAAAATTAAAAAAATTATTTCGAAAGCAAGAACCGAACTAAATGCATCGATTTTCGATTCAAATACTCGTTCGGATATTTAACTTATGAAGAATCATTCGATTCGGTTCAAATTCGGTTCGATTCGATTCGGTTAAGGAGTTTTGTCCAGCCCTACTACTTGCGAGATGCACTCTGGTGCCTTGTTCAGTTGAAGAGATACGTGAAAAAATATTAATGGAGAATAAGTTTTAGGTAAATCAAAATGAACGAAAAGGAAATGTCAAATTTACTTGTACTTAAAAGTACCTCGCCAGCACTAACAGTAATCACATGGGGTGTAAAACTTGCACCAACAGAGTATGCCACTGGTCCTCCTACAAATATAGATATATGTCAAGGCATTCGATAGGATAAATGTAAAAGTTCATTAAATGCACAAGCATGCTAAATTACACAAGCACCTACAATTTTTATGAAATTTTTACTTGTTATTACCCCATTACCTCGGAAATCATTTCATAGGTACTTCAAAAACTTCTATTGGCTGTCCAAACTCTCTATAACATCACATTTTTGTTCGATTCTATCCCTCAAAACCTTTGGCTCACCCAGGTACTATCATTGTTGATGTTTTCATTGAGTGTTGATTATTTATTATTTGTCAGTTCTGCAACAATTAAGCCAGAACGGTAAATCTCTTTACCGATCGTGCACCAATGGAGGTGGTCCGAACGACAAGAAAAATGATATTTTCAAGCTTGACATTAACATGAGTCAAATGCTGAGATTCTCCAAGTAAATGGCGTGTTCCTCTGCATTATTGGCTGGGTTCATATACTAACTGGTCTATGTTTTAAACCAAATACGCTTGGTTGCATGCATAAATTGAGACAATGAATCATGTTAAAATAGGCTTTACAGTGGAACTTCATGAAAGACTATTAACTTCTGAAATAGCAAACATTATACCCATTTTTGGCATCAAATTAACAAAATTTGAGTTACCTTGTCATCACTGTTCACATAGTGGCATGCTTGGTATGCAGTATTAAACAAGACTCTACATTTTAATGAACACAATATTAGTTTCTTTTTTTATTAGTTATATTCTCTAGTGCTGTCCAAATGCTCCCTACCAAATATAGCATCAAATTTTTTATTTTTTATTTTTTAATCCTGCAATTTCTGAATAAAGACAGATCTTGAATCTAGTACATCATCTTAGAATTGAAGAATCCCCGATGTCCAGTCGCAGTTTCGTAAGTGTCGGAATTCCACATTTGGCCCGTAAAAAATCATTTAAAATTGACTCAAAAACACAAGAACGCCCTCTGAAAGAAAAGCAGATAAGTAGATCCAGTTTCTATACAGTTGCTATAAATATTAAACATGACACCATCATACTCACACAGATTGACTACACAACATTCTAATTATATATATGCAACAGTAAATCTAAATAAATCCCTACAGCAACAAACGCCAAATCAGTACCTGGACTTTCCATTTCCAGCTTATGCTTCTTCTTGAAATGGGCGATTGGCCGAACTGCTCCCGGTTTCCACGCTGAAAAATCTCCGGTAAAGGGAATTGAAGCCGATATCGGCATAGGTGACAATGCTACCACTGAACCATCTGCCGCATACTTCCTTGGCCTTCCCCTCTTCTTCTTCTTCCCCTCAGTATGATCAGGCAGCACCACCGCGTTGACAGGTGGTGCTGGTTGAGGAGCGGTGGCTGATCCACTGAATTGGCCGGAGTTTTCAACCCCTGGTTCCACCCTGTAGTTCTGTATAGATTCATCACCTTTCACTGAGCGTGCAGAACCATTCAAACCTTCTTTTTCCTCCATTTTATAAAACAACTAGAAATTAAAAAAAAAAAAAAATCTTTAAACCCTAAAATTAAAATCTTAAACCCTACTTCAGAGGGGAAAAAAAGAGTAAAAATCAAATATTAGCTCAAATAATCGCACTAACTTGGAAAAAAAAAAAACAACTTTGAACAACAAATTATATAAAAATTAAATCCTCATAAAAATAGTAAAATACACAAAAAAAAATCATAAATAAAACCCAATTTAAATCTCTATAAATCTTGAAAAATAGAAATCAGCTCTGAATATTCAAAGATCATCAAAGCTACAGTTGGAATCTGCTAACTGTAATTTCTTGAACGTAAAGCTTAGTTCTGCATTTGCAGAGCTTAAGTGAGCTAATGAAAAATTCAAAATTTTAAATCAGAATTTTTGGGAGGAGTTGTGTGAAATTAGGGTTTTGCTTAGAAAAAGTTGAGAAAGAAAATAAAGTAGAAAAAAAATTCAGAAATTTAAAATAAAATAAACCCCGAGAAATTAAATATATTAAATTCAATTAGGCAAGAAGCAATATTTAATTTACAAAATTCAAAGTATTAATTATGGTTAAGTAAATGGTTTCAGGTCCGTCTCGGGAAATTTAAAAAATTGAAAATATATTAAAAAATAGAGAAATTTTGGGAAAGATAATTTTTTTTCTTTTATATTTAAAAATGCAATTTAATTTAATTAAAGCTGTAAAGTTAACGTTGGAGTTTTTCAACCTCTGACCTGGTCTTTGTCTTCTTGAGTGAATTAAAGTGGACCGAGTAAATTGGGCTGCCCTTGAATTTTTTGATTATTACTGTTTTACCATTTTGTGCACTTCAAAACTTTCTCACCGCTTTTAACTACACTTTTTTCCAAAAATCACTATTTCAAAACTTATTTTCATTGCCTCCTTTAGGGTTGGACAAAAGTCCTGAATCTAACCGGATCGAACCGAACCCGAACTGAACGGTTCTTCATAAGTTAAATACCCAAACGAGTACCCGAATCGATTGGTTTGGGTTGGGTCTAAACCAAGAACTAAAGAACCGAAATTAAATAAATCAGATCGTTACATAATTTTAATTTTAAAGCACAAATCATTTTAAAGTCCGTTAATCCATTTTAAAGACGAGAAACAATGGAGTTTGATATCCATTTGTAATTTTTGTAAAGAATATGGATCTCCACCATAATTATATCTTAATAATTGATATGACTATATGATTATTTAAATTTGCTNTACTCATTAAATTTAAAGCATTTAAACGAGATAAAATTCTAAGACCATTCTCTCTCCTGAAACCCTAAGCAATTTTCATTTTTCACAGCCGCGCAGGTGCAGCACTTCTAACTTAGGTACTCATTTATGCATCTATTTAAGAACTATACAAATTTTGTTTTTATAATAGCGTTCAAACAGTTGATGATTTAATCAAATAGTTGGTGATTTATATTTCATTTTCTTTATGCGGCAGACTGCTTGAAGTAAATGAATTATTGATATGGATTATCGATATTTTAATATTAATATATATTTTTTGGTATTTTTGTATGCATTAAATTAATGTTATTCGACAACTAGTTATTTATACATTTTTTAATTGGGCTACGTTAATTT
>CAIGRQ010300911.1:0-12477 GCA_903798375.1 Fraxinus sp. D2006-0159
AAAAAGCTTCATAAAAAATGACACTTCAACGTTTAAAATGAGGTAATTCTCAACGGTCAGTACACAATGTTCCTCTAAGAAGGGTCGGGATTTCATCGCCAAAAAATATCTTTGTTGAAAAACCTTCCCGTGCCGTTTTTGCAAGAAAATCTGTTGCCATATTTGCCTCTCGAAACAGATGATGAACCTTCGTGTTAAGTAAACAAATCAAGTCCATGGAGCACCACTTGCTGATGGGCTTGACAGAAATGAAGAATGGGCTGGCTTTTCGATTTCTTTCACTAAAGAAAATTCAAAATGAAATCCAATTTAACGTTGTTTCCAAGCAAAAATAATTGTTTTTATTTTAAATGTGTGAAGAAAAAATTATGATTCACGTAGAATGTATGATTGAAAATAATTTTTAAAAAAAATTCAAAACAAATCTTTAGTAAAAACTATAGTGCGAATCGAACTTGCATTGCCTTACCCAATCTAAAAACCTGGACGTAAAAGAAACATGGTCCTCAGCCAAAAACTCGCCCCAACTCTCTTGTAAAGAGCTCTTCATTTCCTTCTCAACTTGGTCTTGATTAAACTTCCTAATTAAAATATGTTTAGGGAGATTTAATATTCGATTTAAATTATAAATAGATAAAATATAAGTAATACATAAATAAGTAGAATTTGTAAATTTCATGAATTAAGCCAGCGTTTAGGCTCCATTTTATTAAAAATACAATTTTCTTTCTATTCTTTTATCACACATTTTCAATAAAATAATATTACACATAAATTTATTTATTTATTTTCTTTTAAATCACACATTCTTAAAAAAATCACTATTTCAAAAAAAAAAAAAATCTATTTTTTTCCCAAAATATGATTTTAATGAAGGGTCTAAGTAAATCTACCTGCTTGAGCTCTTTTTTTTTTCGAAATGTATTTTGGAATAGAGTCATGCTATTTAGCCCTATTGCCTATTGGGATTACAACCTCAATTTAGATGCCGTTAAATGATATGTTAAATGAAATGTGAATTTAAATGACTTATTTAATTTCACGTATCATTTAATGCTACATTAACACCCCCTAAATTGTGGTTATAATTTCAGTGGAGCTACTAGCATTACTCTTTAGGATATGATTTGAGGAAGAATGTGTAAAATTACGTTTAAGTTACATTATTTTGGAATGGTAGATTAATGGAGAATGTGTGATTGAAAAAGAAAGAAAAATTATTGATGGGATGAAAAATATTATTTTATTGAAGAATTTAAAGAAGAATGAGAATGAAAATTTTAGAAATAAGCGATTTGAGAAGGATGTGTAATTAAAAAATAATAAATATGGAAAAGTTTTGAATTGGAAGGTGAGAAATGTATTTTGAAATTAATTGGGATGAAACGTGCTGTAATCAGTATCATAACAAATTATAATCAATGTTCCAAACAAGGAGGAAAGACAAAGAAACCTGGAATAGTCAGAATTTTGGTGCACAATCCCTTCCGTAACACTCTATATATTTCAGAATTTCGATCAAAATTCCCCTTTTTATATTTTTGAATTCCGATCCAAACAATTGATATCATTCTAAATTTGATTTGTACATATATTGGATTATACACAAAAAGGGGAATTGATCGAAGATGTGGGTTTTTTACTTGATCTCTCTGCCGCTAACCCTGGGCATGGTGATTTTGACTCTAAAATACTTTGCCGGTCCAGAAGTGCCGCGTTACGTGTTTCTAACGGTGGGCTACACTTGGTTCTGCTCCATTTCAATCATCAGTCTTGTCCCTGCCGACATTTGGACGGTAAATTCAGATTCTGCAGCTAAATATTTTGAGTAGCACGCTAGTTATTTTGGACTTCAGTTTATGGATTGCTTCAAATGATTTAATTAGCTCTTGTGAGCTTAATTTACTTCGTTGAATTTTGATTTGGTTGATTTTTTATTAATCCTGTTCGATTGAGTTTTGGTTTGTGCAATGGTTCTGTTTTCGAGTGTTAATATAGCTGGTATTCTGAATATAAGTGGATAGAATCCCCGAAGGAACAGGTTATTGTTTCATTTGATAAGGAACAGGTTATTGTTCATAAGTAATCCAGTTTCATGTTGGGATTAATTATGTCTAACATGTCTATTTAATGACGACTTATATACTTTTTTTTACAGGAGAGACATTTAATCAAATTTAGAGTTTATTTGGATGGCGATGAAATGGTTTTCTTTTGGGTTATTGGTGTGCCCTGTTTTTAAGAAGTTACATTAAATGTGTGTAGGCATTATTTCTATATTTGGGGTACTACCCTATTGAATCCCGGTTTGTGTTTGGAAGTTAATTCTGGGTGCCCAATGCTTTCACTTTGGCTGTAACTTTTTATTATCAATGTATCATGTATTCATGTTATTTTCATCGATAATTTCCCATAATATTCTTCCTAATCTCCTTTCCTCTGTTTTTGTTTTTGTTTTGAACTATTCATGATCTTGTTTTATTTTTAACATAAAATCTGCACGAGTTCTTGTTCAAGAACATATATGTTAAATGCATAGCTTTCTGCTAAATAAGAGCTAGGTTGTTAATGAACTTACAACTTATTTTTGTGAATCACTCAAGTACCAAAATATTCTTTTAATTTTTCTTTAGAGGAACTTGGTTTTCCCACAACGTATAGGATGATGTAGATTAATATTACTTGTTGCTATAGTGGTATTTATCATGCCCACGTAGGTATTGAATCCTCCAAGAGAAGTTGGTAGGCTTTGGGAAGCAAGTTTTGTCTCCCATTGTGTACCTTCTATGGTTTAGGAAGTAGGTAGCTTATTAGATATAGGTTTCAGAAATGGGAAATTTTGTGAGTTTGACCAATTACTGTCTCAAAATGTACCGTCCTAGGTAAGAGCCTGTTTGACAACAATTAATTTATTTTATGATTTGTTGCAAGACCATTTTCAATCACGTTCACATAATAAAATATTCTACATGTATACCAAAAACTTTTTCCTATTTTTTAATCACACTTTCTCCTCGAAATCACTATTCAAAACTATTTTTTCTACAATAATGGTTGTCAAAGGCTCTAAAATGGATTTTACCGTCCTTAAGAATTTGATTACTCATTTAGTAGAATTATTATTAATAGATATGGGTTCCTTTTTCTATATTATTTTTTAATTGTTCTATTATTGGGAGTATTTTTCTTGGGTACATGAATACGAGTAAGACTGGCAGTTAGCTTTGACTAGCTTGATGGCTAATTGTTTGGCTTGCTTCTGTTTAGGTGGGTTCTTGATTGTGATTTGGCTGATAGAGCTTGAATGAGAAAAATAGTACTAATCGACTAAGTACTATTAGGGAAGTTAAGTTCCATTTAAGCCCAAATGACTACATTCAAGTTATTTATAGGTATATGAAATTCTTGAGGGTTTATGAACCATGGATTTATTTGTACGCAATAATTATAAACCACAATAAGGAAAGACATAGGGTCCTTTGGATTTAAATGAACTGATTTAGAATCCATTGTTTTGAAATCCGCATTTTTTGATATTTTATTTGAAAGATGATGGATTCATAGAAAGTATTTTAAACCATGGGAAAATATTTTTGTTAAGGTGATTATGTCTATTATGACTAGCCAAACCAAACATCCTAGAGTAAATAGAGATCATATTAGTAAGCATAGAACACAAAACATCATATGAACTTCAAGAACTATGATTATCCAACCATATAAAGATTATTTGGCCAAATCGAAAATACAAACAATGCAATTATATACATGCTAGTGCTCTCATTTATGTACATGTGTATTTGCCAAGAAGAGAGAGTGAAATTGGTAGTTGCATGTGTGATTGTGTGTACACATATGATTTTCCCTCTATGTTTTTTATTGTATGTGGTGGGTAGGGGGAAGCAAAGTCCAATTGGGAGAAACAAGTAAGCGAAAAAGAGTCAGGGGAGAGGGACTAACTATGTTGTACTGATACGTTGTTGGAGTCGGTTTGTCGGTGTTCGACACGTATTGGATCTCATATGTGTTGGACATGCTCTGACACGTTTTGAAAATGTCACATGGCATGAGTTCCTTTTTAATTTATTTTCTTCTGGATGTCATGCATTCTTGAACACGGCAAACCACAGCAAGTGCTCTGAAAAATAGAGAGAAACTAACCTGCCAACGAGTGCAATGAGAAGGGCCATTATCGGCAAGTGAAGTGGAAGAGGTTAATACCGACGAGTGTAGTGGACGAGAGATGGAGAGGGAGAATGCCTAACCCTATGCATTAATTGTACATAGACAAAGACGTCGCTTGAAAGTTAAAAGCCAAATACTAAGTAGGGTGAACATTTTTTTAAGTGGGTCAAGTGGTCAATTTTTTTTAAGTGGGGTCAATTGTTTGTTTCTTATTTAAAAGTGGGTCAACCATAATATTAAAATTTTTAATACACATGAAACCGTGTTAATGATTTATATGTTAATATAATCAAACTTTACTATATATTTAATATCTTTGAAAAATGTAATTAAAAATTATTAAATAAGCTAACCTATATAATGTTTCTGCATTTTATTTATTTTTTGTTATAGATAATGTTTCTGTATTTTATTTTATTTTTATTGTAAAGCTTATGTTTTTATTTTTTTTGTAATAATGAACATTATTAATTAATTCACTCATTAGTGTGTCCTAATTTTCTTTAAAAAATCTATATTGGCGTACCCTTATCATATCATCATATCCGAATTCATGCTTCTTAGGGGACCAATCATCGTATCCGAATCCATGCTTCTTAGGCGACCAAGGGCGAACTATCACAGTTGTGAGCAATGTATGAAATGATGCACAAAAACTGGTAGATTTGGAATCTACTGAATTTGGCTATGCACTATTGGTGTCGAGGATAGATTTGAACTTAGGCACTTTGGGTCACCCAACCAGATTTAAGGAATTGGGCAATGAATCTCAAATTCATTTGTCTCAAATCTATATATCGAAATTAGGGATTATGAGTAAAATCATAGTTTCTTATTTCTTATCTTGAGATACTTTTGCTCCATGGTAGTAGTTGAGAAAATTCATCTACATTTTGGACTTTGATATAATATCTTTTAAGAATATTGTCCACTTTTACATGAATAAGATATGTACTGATGATAGTTTTGGTTGCATTTTGTGTAGTTCATTTCTAATTTGCATTTACATAATGTTTATAGATGTAGATTCTAGAGTTATCCTTTTGGAGTTAAGTTCTCAAATTTAACGTCTATGATTGCAGAATAAATTTCTTTCATATGGGCTTAGATTGGTACCTTACTTGAAATTGATTCCCCTTTGAATAATTTTGATTGAAGTTTTCAACTCACGTAGAAAAATTAAATGAGTTCGTGCTTGAACATTTCTACAATACCCACTTCATTTAAAGGTATACATTTGGTTAAAGTAATCTATATAGTGCATGTTTAGTTTTAGGGGTGTCAATGAGCCAGTTTGATCCAAGCTGTTGAAGCTCAACTCAATATCACAATGGGATTGGAAAATGTCTAGCTTGTCATTTATTTTTAGAGCTCCAGAGAGGTTGAATGAAATTTTGTTGGACCAAGAGTCGAGCTTGGAAACAGGTTGATAATCTGCATAGCAATTAATTTTTTTTGCATAGCTAGATGAGGTCAAATATCTCCAGCACTTCAGAAGCTTAAGCTCAAGTCCAATTTGGTGGAACTAGCAAGCGATCTTGAACAAGCTGTAGACGAACTAATCCGAGTTGATTTGCTTGCTTGGTTAAGCTTTCAAGTGCTTATAAACACCGAGTCCCAAGGAATGTATGGTTCAAAAGTAAGTAAAAGTGTTGGGTCCAAAGGAATATGTGTTTAAAAATGATGATTAATCAGCTTATAAGTACTTTAAAGCTTTGCCAAACAAACACTTAGAGTCATCCGAACCTAATGACTCGGCTATGTCTTGTAACATCAGCTTCCTTCCTCAATCTTCTGTCTCACAGGCCATGCAGCCTTTTCCTATGGATTTCTTTTACTTACAACGCTAAAAATTCCTCAGGTTTATGATTGATAATATTCCTTCACCAATATAATTTGATGAATTCCTGTAAATCTCAAGGATTTTCTTTCTTTGTGATGCAGACAATAATTGGTCAATTTAATGGAGGAATCTCTTTCTTTTGGAGTTGGTCATACTGGAGTACATTTTTGCTTACATGGTATGCCTTTTCTAAAACTTTGGATTTGTAGCTACTTAATGCCCTATTTACTACATAGGGTAGCTGCATATGGTTAGATTTCACTCTAATACACCATACATGTTTTTTTATTCCCCTTCAAAATTGATATGTTCTGTCCTTTATTCTCTAGAATGCTGTTGATTGTTTTGTGGATGCTGCTTGCTAGCATTCTATGATCATTAAGATAAAATATTGACATCTGTATAAATACATTGTCCTTAATAAGTCATTATACAACGGTTTTGAATGAGAGAAAGATGTGAAGATCCTCTTTTCGACAGTAGTGTCTGTCCGAGTTCCTTCATTTGCTTTATTTAGGTATCCTATTTAATAACTTCATGCCATGCATGTTGACGGTGGTAACTTACATATCTTGGATTTCATATCACTAAAAACTATTTTTGTACTTCTTTTACCTCCTGAGAAGAATTATTGAGCGCCATAACATTCTTGAAGTTCTATTTTAATTTTTTCTGAAGATAGCTCAGACATATTTATGGAGATATGCGTATCTTGAGATTATTATTTTGTATTTGTCACTTTGAGCAGGCTTGTTGTGCCCTTGATACAAGGTTACGAAGATGCTGGAGATTTTACAGTAAAGGAAAGACTAAAGACTAGCATACATGTCAACTTAGTCTTCTATTTAATTGTGGGTTCCATTGGTCTTTTCGGACTTATTCTCCTCATTATTATGGACAAAATTGGGTTAGTTTCTTCTCTTATACTACTTTCACTTCATTGTATTTATTTTCTGGCACAATTAGGTGTCTGTAAATTCTTAGTTGTTTTCGATCCAGTATCAGTGGCAAGGGAAACCTGCTGCATAGAATGCACTAAATATGTCTTATGTGTGTACATTATTGGTCTGGTAATCTTCCTTTCTTGGTACGTTATTGAGCTGTTCCTAGACATGTGACATATTTGTGGGGGCAGCCTTATGAAGTTAATTGGGAAGTGGGAGAGTGGAAATGTATTGTCCATAACCAACCAATGAGGCAGCACTGTTCTACTCCATGTGGACCAGCTGGATCAATTGAAGTTGGAAATTCTTACTTTCACATGAGGGCTTAAATGTTTTGTTGATGTGTGAGTGTAGATCGTGTGGTATGTTCTCTGCCTTGTTAACTGTTGGTTGCCATTGTGAGAGAAGGCTGGTGTCTTCAGTGGGTGATTTTTAGGTCCTGGATACATGATTATGTTCTTTACTTTTGATTTTTCATGCATCTTTGTCAATGATGAAATGATTGGATCGAAAGAAATGGATCTTAGAACAGTTAAATGATATATAAGCCTTTGCAAATGATTGCTTTATTGTAACGGATAATTGAAAGTGAGGGTCCCATGCATCATGTTTAGTACTAGAATTTGGAACAGTAGCTTGACAAACTCATTACATATTACACTAGATACCCAGTTCCTTGATAAACTCAAGATAAGGCCGTGCACATATTCCAACTCCCCCTAAAACATGCACGAAACAAGAGAAATGAAAGCATAAACAATAACATTAAATAAATAAATTAATAAGAAAAACTAATGTCAAGAATACTGGTGAAATATCATTCTTTAATACTGCAGTTGATGGATCGCAATCCTCTTACTATAACACGCATAGCTGTACTGATTCTATTGTTCTTAAATGCTTAATGTCGTTTCCATTTATCATTTATACGTTCACTGGCAGGATTAGAGATATACTGGCTTTGGCAATGGCAGGCTCAAATACATTTGGGCTTGTGACTGGTGCATTTCTTCTTGGTTTTGGTTTAAGTGAAATTCCAAAGAGCATTTGGAGAAATGCTGACTGGACTACCCGTCAGAAGGTTCTGTCACACAAAATTGCCAAAATGGCTGTGAAACTTGATGATGCTCACAAAGAACTATCAAACACCATAGTGGTAAGTGTTCTGATGACATGCTTATAAACTGGTCTAACAAAAATCGTAATATGAAAACTCTGTTGCAGGAGCATCTATTTTCCTTCTTTTCTGGACTTCTATCTGTACTCCATTTACCAGGGATTTGTATTCTAGTTATTCCAGTTGTCGAGTTTAAATCATTGCTGCAATTCTTATTATATAATCACAATTTTCATGGTTTCATTTCACTTTGGAGCATAGATTTTCTCTGGTACATGTTGGATAAAAAATTTGTAAGGTTGCATTTTGCTTTAAGCCTGTTGTATTTGGAACCATGCTGTGACTCATTTGCTCCCTTCATCCTACATTATATATCACAGAAAATGGTTTTTGCTTGAAAAGTCATTTTCTCAAAGTGTTCCATGCAATTTACTTATTTTTAAACATGAAAATAATATAACAGCTGGAAAATGTTACTAATTCATGTCTCTGAAGCTGGGTTGTGGAATCCTCATTCACTCAAGCATGCCCAGTTTGGACAGATTTTAAGCTCTTGAAAGATAGAAACCTTACTTAAGCTTGCATCAATTGTCAAAATAGCACCTAACCAGTCGTAGCTCAATACTACAGTAGTTCAACAAAAGCTTGTTCAAGATCGACTTGATATATAAACATGCCAAATTTCGACCTTTCTTGAATCTCATACCTTAGCTTGAATGCTTACATGTTACATCTCTAGGATTGGACCATCTATCATGTATAGTTAGATGTTTTGTTTTGGAATGTTAACTAAATTATGTACTCAAGTATTGCTTCAAGAAAAGGGTTTACTAAAAATGGAAAATTGTTCACATAATATGGGATAATTGGACAATTAGTAAGTGTTCAAACTATTGGGGAATAATGGAAGATGTAGAGGCCGCATTGATAATACTGTGGTTGTTGTGCTAGATTATGAATGTGGATATGCTAGAAGCTAATGCGAAGAATAATTGTTACCTCTAGGTGATTTGGTTGAATGCTGAGAGTAAATAAGCATGAATGAGGGTTGATGACAGCATAAATATCTTCAAAGTGAGGTTTTATGCACCCTATAATTTTCTAGGGGTTCAATACTGCAAACTAATTATATAGTATCTTCCAAATTTATTTGTCCTTTCTATAAGAAATTGGATTACTGGTTGTTCTTCTTCTCTGTGTGTGTGTGTAACCAAAGAAAATAAAATTATAAAGCAACATAGCAAGGAGGTGGGAAATGGGCAAGGGGGCGAGATGAAAAGAATCAAGGATGGAGGTGATGATAAAGTAGGATTCGTCAATTAAAAGGATCGAGGTCATAATGGGTTGTAGAAAAGGAAAGCAAAGGGTTTGCAGATGTCATTTTTCTGCATCTTACAGTCTGATTTTAAGCTTTAGCCCAAACATGTTTACTACACATTAAAATTTTCATTTTTATTCTTCTACTCATTTTCAACCACACATTCTTTAATAAAATAATATTTTTCATCACATCAAAAACTTTTCCTCCTTTTTCAACCACACATTCTCCATCAATCTACCATTCTAGAATGCATTCTTTCAAAATAATGTGCTCAAACACACTCTTAGTGTAGTCTGTTGCATCTCCACCAGCTATGTATCAGCGTTTTATGCTTCTTATCAGCCTGGTCTTTTAATTAGTCATGCCAGGGACATGATCTAAAGAGATCATAAATGATATGATATCTGCCTAAGTAACGTACATAAGTAAAATAGGATGCAAGAAATGAAAATAATAAAATTTTAGCACAGACTACCGCTTCGTGGCAATATCACTTTACACCATATATTTTGGAATATGGATATATACTTGGGAGTGATACTGTTTATTTTCTCTTTACCCCTTGATGAGGCAAACATGCATATATTTAAAACTACGTGGCTGGAACGTTTAACAACAAAAAATTACTGCCCATGCATGAATATTTTCCAGTTTTTATGTTTTGGCTGATTCATTACACGTATAACTTTTTCCTTTCCTTCTATTTTTTGGTATCTACTTTAGATTGCTCAGGCAACATCTAAACAGATGTCCAAGCGTGATCCACTGAGACCTCTTATGGAGGTCATTGACAATATGCTAGTGCAAATGGTACTTCTGGTTCTTAAACATTTCCATGTGTTGAAATCACTGCATATGGTTATTATTTTTGCAGCTCAATTTTTGTTTTCTATTTCCTAGTTCAAAGAAGATCCTTCCTTCAAGCCACAAGGGGGTCGGTTGGGAGAAAATGATATGGATTACGACACAGATGAGAAATCCATGGCAACTCTCAGGCGTCATCTTCGGCAAGCTCGCGAAGAGTATTATCGATGCAAAAGGTATAGTTATTAAGTTAACCATTTGCATTCTCCTGGATGAATTATTTCTGTTCTGCATTCTCAATTTACTTCTTGCACGTGTCTATATCTGTTTGTGAACACTTCAATGTTTTGTCTTTCTTTTCCCTGCTTATCACTTTTCTTGCTCCTTATTTTGTTATTTTCATGTAGTTCTAGTTCTTTGCCCAGGTTGTTGCTAAGTGTTATGTTTATTTTGTGTTTTTATTCTTATTCTTGTCCCCCTTTTTTATAGTCATACTCTACCTGTATTTCTACACGTAAGATCACTGACTGCTTCACATGAGAACTTCACAGTTTTTTCATGATTGGTGGATGGCACCAGAGATATTACCTTGTTTATTTCCTACCCGATTTCAACCCTTTTGAATTTAGATCCTTCTTCCTTGGACTATTAGAAGTTTTGTTTAACACTCACAAGGTAGGAAACTTGGACAACATGTCGTTGTTACCTGCATCAGTTTTCATTTCATGGCAATTGTCAACATAGGAACCAACTTATCATCTATTTTAGGAATCTATGTAGAAAAAATGTTGAAGAACCACTTGATCTAAAAGCTAGAAGTTTAAGCTGTTAGAGAGGGCACATGGATATCATTTAAACATGGTCTCCAACAAATACTATGTATCACTCAGTAACTGTGCGTCTGTGATGATCATCTTACTAAAATATTTTATACTCTCTTCTGTTATTTGATTAATTTTTTTTTTTTTTGGCAGTGAGTACCTGGCTTATGTTACACAGGCGCTTGAATTAGAAGATACTATAAAGAATTATGAACGACGCAATACAACTGGATGGTTTGCATCTTCTCTATTTCCTTATTGAAGCTTGGTTCCTTTGTTTGGATGTTACCAAAAATTCTTTTCTTGAAAATTTGCATTTAAACAAGCTATATTCAATATGCATATGACGTTTCTCTTGTAGATGTCTAACTGGGACATGAGGCCATTTAATTTGAGCTGAATTTAGTGTCACATTCATCCTCTGATACATATTCTTAACAGATATCACATTCATCCTCTGATACATAGTCTTAACCCAAATTTCTAGAGGTCAGAAAGTAAAATGTCTTCAAATTTAGAGTCTTAATCATATTATCATGAAACTATTCTAAATCCATTGCTGATCATATCTTTTGGTGGTGATCAAAGTCTGCATGAATATGCAATTTATGCGAAGTACAAAATGCTTCCATCCGTAGTGTTTAGCCTATATCATTATGTTAACCATAGCATATTAAAGCTTAAGTTGTTATAGATGGGCCATATTTATTCATTTCAAGTCTTCAACATGCATGCCCCCTCATGTGTTGGCTGGGTTCATTCTTTCTCGTCCAAGGCCTAACACATTAACTATTTCTTAATAATTGGGTGGAGACGGGACTTGAATCCTGTTCTTTTGTGTAACCATGTGAATTATCCCATCTAAAAGTTTAAGCTGTTAGAGAGCAGCCATACGTATTCAATTAAATTGTTCAACACATTAAGTTTTTTAACTTAGTGTAGTTTTTACTGAGTTTAATTGAATTAAAATAGAAAATAACATTGATTATTCTGTGCTTTCTGTTAGTCTGCTAAATGGTGCCTCTATTAGGCACTGTTTGTACTGGCAACTGACCTACTTCTCATGATAATCTTTTTGTTTCTTAGGCTTAGCTCTAGGCTTACTTTTCCTTTCCTATAAATTTTTGACGAGAAAATATGGAGTTTCTGGGGCCAGTTGCTTCCTCCTTCAATAGACCTTGAGTGGAACATCAAAATCCTTAGGCTCTGACCTATGCTGATAGGAATTAATTCTGAGTAGTTGTTTAAGTACTCCAGTGAGGGGCGAATCCAGGATATTGAGTCAGCTAGGGCGGCCAATTGACCATAGTAGCGAGATTGTTTATTAATATTTAATTAAATAATATTAAAAAAATTTAAATCAATATATAAATTCACTAAAACGTAAAAGTCATATACATATGAAAATATAATTAAATACAACCCAATATAATTAAAAAAAA
>CAIGRQ010300918.1:0-10946 GCA_903798375.1 Fraxinus sp. D2006-0159
CTTTTTCCGAACCGAGCCCGAGCCGGCGAGCTTTTTTGCCACCCCTACCTGTGAGGCTAACCTTGCTTAATTTGTACACCTACTTTCATTGAATGAACTTTTTGATTTTATTGATCATACGGTTAACATTTTATTCACAAGATAATTTTACAATATACTTATAAAGGATGTTCTATCAAGGTTGTGTTTGTATCCTTTTGTTGAGATATTTACCAAAAAGTATTAGAACCATATTATAATAATTAATTGTTTAAAAGCTGTTAAATAAATATTGTTTATTTATTTATGTTTTAAATTATTGTTGTATTTATATTAAGCATGCAATTAACTGTCTTTAATCAATTTGAGATAACACAAATTAGGTGCTTGTATGGAGAAGCACAGAAAACACTACTTGTATTTTTATCAAGAATTATTCGTCCTAGATCGACGAGCAAATGTAGACACTTTGTTATAAAAATGTCGTATGGTCGACTACTCTATCAATTGGAGTATGCGGTATGTCTTACCTTGTTGAGTTGATTTCAAGAGTAACAACACTAGTACACCTAAAAGTGAATTGGACAATACACGTATGTAGAATTTTTAATTCTAGTGTATCGGGTGAATAATTAAACTTCAAGTAACTATTTTAGTGGATAATTTAAATTTGGGGGTGTTTGATCCACATTATTTTGAAAGAATGTATTCTGGAATAGTAGATTGATGGATAATGTGTGGTTGAAAACGAAAGAAAAGTTATTGATGTGATATAAAATATTATTTTATTGAAAAATGTGTGGTTGAAAATGAGTAGAAAAATGAGAATGAAAAAAATAATGTGTACTAAACAGGGTTGTAACGAAATAGTGCTTGTTATCCGTGAACTTTAAGGGTCTTTAATGTGCTAGAGTGAGATAAATTAAGACTTTATTTGAGCCCATTTTTTGAAGATTATTGTACTTATATATCAAATGTTATATCAAATGTTACATCAAAGATTACATAATGTACAAATGACATTATGTTTGGTGGAAATTAAACAATTTCTATCAACCAATTATATAATGTCACTTGTGTATTATGTAACATTTGATGTACATGTAGCAAAGTCCTTTTTGTAAAAAAATAAATAAATAAATTAAAAAAAAATAAAAAAAAAATTCGTAACAGTGATTTTCTTAAGAGAATGAGTGATTAAGAAGTAGGATTTTTTATTTATTTATGTATAAAACTATTTTATTGAAAGAATGTACAGTTGAAAATGAGTTTTGAAAAGAAAAAAAAGTTCTCAAAGAATATGGCTCAAACTTGGGCTACTATGGTCAGATACTTTCGACATATTGGGATTTAAGAGCAAGCAAAGTAGTAGACATGAATTTAATTCGCCACATAGTGAAAGGGTATATGAATCCACTCAAGTATTATTCTTCTGGGCAATTTATATAATTAAAGTTTGCAAAGTTGATTAAATCAAAATACTGACTAATTCAATCGATTAATCTAAACAAACTCAAGTTTGACCAAAATAAAAATTTAAGTTGACCAAAACATGTAATTTGACAAAATCATAAAAGTAGTTTTGTCATTTTTTTAAAAAGAAATTCGAGTTCAACTAGAACAAGATTACTCTTAGGTCTAGGTCTGTGTTCAAGTTTTTAGTGTTCAAGTTATTTTCGACTTTTTTATTGTTTTCAAAATTTTAACTGAAAACGCTCAAAAATGTCAAAAATACGTTTTGAGTTTTATGTTATAAGTTTAATCTTGTTTTTGAAAATGTATTTTCAAAAATATCAAATCAAACACGTTTTTAATATTCTGCAAAATTGAAAACTGCTTAACAACGACAAACCAAATGTACCCTTACATCTCCCCCACAACATTCTATAGTCTTAATTCAAGAGAATTCCATAAAACATTCTTAGAACGTTTAATTCCCATATTGCTTAGTGGCTACGTTTGGGCTATTCTACGTTCATGTTTGAGCCGCACTTTTCTCAAAACTCATTTTTTTCAAAATTCAATTGCAATCACGTATTCTTCCATAAAAATAATTTCACACAAACCTACATTTTTTCATATTATTTAATCACACATTCTCCAAAAAATAAAATCATCATTGCAAAATACATTTTTCCAAAAAATGGGTCTCAAACAGAGGCTACGTAGAATTGACTTTGAGATTTTGAGTCCCAGTGAAAACTAAGAGAGTGCCCTATTTCATTTAAATAAGAGGCAAGTATATGTTTCAGCAAATTCTTGTTTTATTTGAACTAGAGTTTATGGAGATAAATGAATTTATCGAGAGGGATATGGAGGCCAGAGATTACAGAACAGTAAGATTGCTCTAAGGGATAAAGTTGAATGTTCGTTAGTTGTCTAGAATTAGAAGATACATTTAAAAATTGAAACAGAATTGTGTAGTGATGGAATTGAGTATGGAGAAAAAGAAGAGGGTCATAACATCTTGCAACTCCTCCAAAAACTTCACATCTGATATAATATATGATTCTGACTGATACAGTTTCATGTAATTTTGAGTATGTGGACAATACATCCCGAAATAATTTATGTTTGTAGTGCATGTAGGGATGACAAAAAAACTCGTTCAACTCGATACCCGCGGAGCCCCACATCGAATGGATCTAGAATTGCTTGCCTAACCGGATAAACAGGACGGGGACAAGGCAGATATCATTGCCCCGAAACGGGTACGAGGTGGATACGGAAAACATAGTCCCAACTTTGCTACCCATCGTTTAAAGTTAATTTCTAATTTAAGCTTTTTATCAAACAAAAATAAAAGATTTATCATCATTTTTATTCTTAACAAATTGGGAAAAAAAAGTAATAATATTTACTAATTAAAGATATAAAATAAATAAAAAATATAAACGGGCGGATAAATGGCCCCGCCCCACCCCGCCCCGCCTCGTTCCGTTTTAATGTGGTATGGAGACGAAGTAAGGTGACAAAAATATTCAACAGAACGGGGTTGAGAAATGACCCATCCGTCCCGTTGTCATCATTAAGTGCCCGATTTGTCCTGCCGCGCCCCACACTCCCATTTCCACCCCCACCATTACTGGAGTTCAATGATCTGTCTATTATACAAATTGAAAAATAAACAACTCGTCACAGTCACTGGCCCTAAGGATGGACACGGAGACCAGGGGAGAAGATTTCTTGGTACTTCAAATGCATCTTCATTCTGTGGGAATTTCATCACAAGTGCCCATATTGAAAGTGACTTAATTTATAATTTTGTTTGAGGCGGCCTGCTGATAGTTCTATGTTTAATTTTTCTTCAGTTATATTCTCTCTTGTCACAGCTAAGCAGTGTTACTTGTGAAGGAATATACTATGGATTGTGCAAGGAAGCTCCCACTAGCTTTCTTTCCTCAAGATATTATACAAGTTAGATGCATGCAAGGTGAATTTTATAATACTAATGAAGGAAAAGACGTTGAAATTTCATCTGAGGTTCAGTTTCAGTATTGCGTATTAGATTTGGTAACATACTTCTCCCGTCAAAGATATAGACGTTAGATGCATGCACCAGATGCTTGTGGCTAGTTCGGTGCGGTGGACTGCATAATATTGAATAGCACAAAACGAAAAGTATCTACGCTACCATCCGTTGGTGTAATTAATTAACGATAGAGTTTGATTTTGTAATAATAAATGATTGGCAAAAAGAACATATAGCCTTCCTTGAGTGTATCACTTTGGCAATTTCATCAGTGACGAGAGTTGTCCAGTATTGCTTACTAAACTCGAGGACGGAAAAGAGAGGGTATGACTCTCTGTCTCCTCTTCTTCGCTTAAACCCTACAAGTAATGATATTCCATGACATTATGCCATATGGAAACTCACATTCTGTCATGTATTGTTTGTACAAGAATTCTTTACATTTAAGAATCCAACTATTCCTAAGAAACGGTAGTATATCATTTGGAAAATGTCGGTCTAAGCAAAAAATGTGCTAGAATTCTTTATGAGCCAAAAGCATTCTTGAACTTCAGAATATGCTATTGGAAGATATATTCGAATGAGGCCCCCTCTCACCCTTTTCACTGGTGAAAGTGAAAATGGAACCAACTCCAAACCAATGTCTAAAACGCCAGTTTTAGAAATCAAATGTATAATATAACTTGTATAAAAAAAAATGTTCCTTCCATTTTCTATGATTATTATTAGGCCCCTATTAAGGCCAAATATTTTCTTCAGATTTATAAGTCATTTTCTCCAACGTTTGTGAATTAAAGCATTGGAATCCCTTCATTTCCAGTTCTATTTCTTCCCTATTCACCTCCTACAGAACAAATTGTTCTTGTAATTCTGCTGCATATAATTCTTTGCATAGACGAGAAACAAAACTCAAAAATAATCCTCCTAAAGCATCACAAGATCTCAAATCCAAACATGTAGCATGTTTGGTACATATTAGACCGTAGTGGAAATCCTTCTTAATACTGTCCAGTATTTTCTAACAACCTCACCAAAATGCCCCTTGTGTTAACCGTTAACCATTTTTGGAACCTCAAATTTGTCATTTGTCAAACCTTATGACACAAAACATTCCACATCTAAAGATACAAAAATGAAGTGCTTGAGTTTCAATCAAAATCAAGGATATAGCAATTCTATAACTGTGATTTCTATGTTTTCTTCTCTTTCTAATGAAATAACACAAATGAGAAGTGTCTAAAGTAAATTGAAAATATTCCATTATGCAACAAGAAGACCAATTGAAAGACTAATTATACTTTCAATCTCAACTGCTGCCATTAATTTAACAAAATCAGAGCCAAGAACAGAGAAAAACAAAATAAAGAAAATTCTCTCCGGTTTCTTTAAAGAAATTAAGTAAATTAGGTTGCTCCAGTTTCATTTACATACTAAAAATTAGACGCACACAACATCCCTTGGATGAAAAGAATTTTAAAAAAGACGGGTGTTTGGCTGCCAAATTGAAGAAGATAACATAGTCATCAACTGCCAAAACACTTTATTATTCAATCAAATCTTGCCAATACCAAGCAATTGATTACATTAACCAGACTAACATTAATGGGACAGGAACATTCTTATCTAATGCTAAATTTCTAAGAATCAAACACTTTCATGCTACTTATAAGCAGCATTTATTCAATATACCATTCAATAACAATCTAGTATCAATACATACTAATTCAATCATCCATATCAGAACAACAGCTTTCGGTTCGAACCAAACCTGGCTTCCTCGCTGGGCTTGACCGAGGCGAGTCTAAGCTCCTCAGAAGCAGCTGCTTAACAGCAGAAATGAGTTCCTCAGTTGAATTCTTAGGTGGCCTTAAACTCTTAAATTTCTTGCAAAAACTCATGTGCTGATTTAAAGCCTCCTCATTTCCAATCCTTTTCTCTGATCTCACAATCTCATCCTTCACTGCCTCTGCGCACAGCCCGCATATCCACCACCCCTGGTAGCGCTCTCGAACACACGCCACATAAGCCTCCGTGCACTCCTCTGTCAGCCCACAGCACTCACATATTGCAATCTCAAGGTCACTTCTCTTCATTATACTTGCTGGTTTTTGATTAATCTCAATACCAGACATTGCAGCAGGGGTCATTTGTTAAATGAAACTTTCTCTAATTAACATATATACATAAAGATAATGTTAAAGACAAAATTTTAAAAATAAATAAATAAATTTGTTCCATCTAATACTTGAGATTTTAGATTTCAAGATTCGATGTTACACATTGAAGAAAATTGTGCGCCTGTCTAGCTTTTCATCGAACATGTGAAGGCCGTATTGAAAAAGAAAAAAGCAGTTCAACTGAAAAAGGTACTTGAAGATTAATGTTTGAAAACCAAATATAGATCTTGGAACAAATAAGTAAATCATGAGAGGATTTTACCTGATGGATTGAATGAAACAGATGTATGATAAACAGATCTTAGTGGGTTTTTCTTATCTTTCCTTTTCCCAATCTCCGTCTTCTTCAACAATCTCTCCGCCTATGATCAAGCGCTTGAATATCATATACATTTCAGAGAGCCCTGTATGGCTCTTCTCTTATTTCTGCTTTCTCTTAAATGAATCCGCTAAATCAGAGAAAGAAGTTATAGAAGATTCAAGAATTTCAGTTCATTTTTGTTGAAAGTGTATAAACTGGAAATGATAAGAACGCGGAGGATGGCGATATATATAAAGTAGAAATAAAGATAGATTTTGTGTTCTCTTTATGAATTTTAGACCGGAAATTCCATCAACAATGATTGGCGGTTCTTAGCGGCGGTAAATGTTGTCCATTTCAAAATAAAAAGACTAATACGCCCGTGTCAAAATTAACAATTAGGGTCCGTTTGATAGCTTAGAAAATGGGTGAAAAAAAAAATATTTTTTAACTTTAATCAATTAAGGGTGTTTGATAACACAAATTTTCTTAACAAAATGTTTTCCACCTTTTTTTAGGTACAATTATTTGATGCACAAAAACTTGATTTTATTTTCTCACCTATTTGGTGGGAAAATATTTTCCACCTTTTTTATTATTTATTTGCAATAGGAACAAATTATAGATACAACGGTAAAAAAAAATTTCACTTTTATTGACAACTTCCATACAAAATAAAGTCAAACGAATGATATTCGGTATGATAAATTTATTTATTTTCAATTTTTTTTTTTCAAATTTTTTTTTCAATTGGAACAAATTTTAGACCCGATGGTAGAATAAATTATCACTTTAATGGACAAATTTCATAAAAAAACGAAATCAAATGTACACCAAATTTTCAACATTTTCCATAGAAAGTTATACCAATCAAACACAATTAATTACAATTCGCAGTAAAACATTTTCTAGGAAAATCAATTCCCTGTAAAACATTTTCTTTTCACTTATTTTCCACTCTTGCATTCAAACGGACCTTTATATATATATATATATTGCAATGGTGGAAAATAGGTAGAAATAAAATTAATTCCAGGGAAAGTAATTGTCTAGAAATTATTTTGCAGGAAATTTTTAATTAAGTGTGTTTGATTGGTATAATTTTCCACCTGAAAAATTTTTAAATTTTGTGTTCGTTTAGCTTTGTTTTACATGAAAATTGTTCATTAAAGTGATTTTTTTCCCACAATTGGTTATAAAATTTGTTTTCATTGCCAAAAAGTAAAAAAAAAATGAAAAAAAAAATTATTTCCTAAAAAATCATTTTTTTTTTATCAAAGTTTAGTATTCGTTTGACTTTATTTTACAAGGAAATTGTCCATTAAAGTGATTTTTTTAACTCAAAACAAGCATTTCATGAATAGTTATAGCCAATATTTTGTCCCTGTTTGATTTTCATACTTACAAAAAAATTTTATATACTCGTTTTTAACCACACCTTAATTCATACAATAAAATATTCTGCACGTAAATTAAAATTTTTTCCTATTTTTTAATCACGCATTCTTCTTAAAAACACTATTCAAAACTCTCTTTCTTAAAAAGAATGGTCACCAAACAGGGGCTTGGCCGCTTGGGTTGGCAAGAGCTTTTTCACTTCAATCATATAGCTAGTTTGGATTTTGTTTATAATTGTTAAATGATATGTTAGCGTATTTAAATAAATGGGCACTTACTATTGAATAGTTTAATGAGTTTTTGTACAAATTTATTGAAAAGAAGTCTGCATTATGTGTTGTGTTAGGTGAAAAAAATGACTTGTTAATTGATTGTACGTAAAGAGGTGGTTGATTAATCGATCACCTATTAACACGTGAATGTTTTATCTTTTAATAGACGGTCTAGATTACTCTCTACACTTAGCTAACTTATTTTAAATTTTGTGTTAAACTGTGAATATGGATTCAACACTTCTCGTTGTTTGTTATTTTTTGTGCATTTGTAAGGAATGACCAAGATTGATGAATATGAAAATGGATCGAGAATAATGTAGAATGTGCAATTAAAAAAAATGAGTTGATGTACTTTGTGTATCTACAAACACATTGTAATTACGATGGAGAATATGCGATTAAAAAATAAGAAAAAGTTTTGAGTTTGCGTGTAATATTATCTTATTGAAAAATATGTAGTTGAAATTGGATTAAATCACTGTTTAAGAATATATTTTGATGGGAAAATGGAACTCAAACAAGGGCTAAGTACACAATTATTATTTATTTGTGTAAGTGAATTGCAAATAATGTTTGCGAACAATGAAGCTTGACACATCTGACTATTTTGTAGTTCATCATTATGCACGCAAACATAGTTTCTCCTTTTGAATATTCGTCGCAATAATCATAAACAAGAAAGATTATGGTTTATTAAAAGACATGTAACGCACAAGTTTAAAGACCCTAAAATATTTAAAGATATGTAGATATCATTCATGACATCTGTTGAGAGTTCAAGTTGGTTATGAACAATCAAAAGGTCTGAAAGGCTAAAGAATCACTTTGGAGGTTTAATGGGTTCAAATGTGAAAAGTTATGTTAAACTAGCCTCATATCGCCATAAGATGGAAAGAACTAATCGACACTCGACTTTTTTTTATCGAGACTAAAGCCAAAAATTGCTTCAAATAATTCTTCATGACTTTGAATTTATCTCTTTGACACGATACCTAATTTGCATCAATGTAATATCTTTGAAAGTAAAAAACAATGGTAAGATGATTATTGGTACATGTCAAGATACAAACATTCAAATTTATCCTCTTTTATTTGTCATTGTCGGTTCTAAGAGCGATGACTCATTGAATTGAGTTTTCACAAATTTGAAGGAAGAAATAGGGACGTCAAGAACCCTGTTTTTGTTTTTGTATTTGACTGGGATCTTAGTATAATAAAAGTGTGTTAGAGATATTTATCACGTATATATCATGGTTATTGTATGTATCATATACAATTCGATCTGATGGCTAAGTATCAAATTCATACGTTGTCCTAATTAGTTTGCATCCGTTGCTTTGTGGACTAGTGTAATGCAATCCTCTCTGCCAATCGTTATCGTGGATTTCAATCACATGATGTGTTCATTATGATCTTACAAAATCCTAGTTAAAATTGCAGAAGCAGCCCTAGAGTTTGAAGTAATTGGCATTTGAGTTTCCATATTATTATTTTCGTTTTGCATTTAGGTTCCCCTTCAATTTTCGGAACAAGGTTGCTTTTGTTTGTTTGGATAAAATTATAATGTAATGAAAACAAAACGATATATAAGTAGATAATAAATGTGGACCCTATAAAGGGCCCGTTTGGTAGAGATTTAAATCGGATTAAAATTGAAAAATTAGTCGTTATTGTTGACTTTTATTAGATGAGTGAAACCAAATAATAGTTATATTTTCAATTTTAATTGGATTTTAATCCCTACCGAACGGGACCAAAGTGTGTGATTAAAATTAATGTTGTACTAAGATGATTAAATTATCACGAAATTATAGAACTTCCCAAACTTGCACATAAAAGAAACAAAGTAGCAATTTTAACTTACATCCAGACAATCAAAAAATATATTTTAAAACAAAAAAGTATCGACAAATATTGAGCACCTAAAACAGTGTTTTTATTTCACGTAGAAATATCAAATATTTGGTAAAATGAGAATCGTAAAAGTATTCACATAATAATTTTTTTTATAAAGTTGCATCGTATTTTAATTGTACTCAAGGTCCTTAAAGTTTTCTCATTATAATACTTATGTTCTTAACTATGTTTATCAATTTTTATCTTCAATATTTTATTAATTAACACGTCTGGATTTATAAAAACATAAAAAGACTTATTTGCCCATCAAATTTTAACGGCAATATATACAAGAGCACGACAAACTATTTTTTCCTAATTTCAAAGCATGCAAAACGTAATATTTTGACAAATATTGTTATCAACGATGAGATATGTTAACTAATGAAAATTTGAAGATAACAATTTGGCGGAAAAAAATTAAGAACATAAGGGATACAAGAAGAAAAGTTTGAAGACCTTGAGTGCAATTTAAATTTAGTGAGAATAAAAGTTGTGTTGCCAATAAATGTGTTTGGACATATATTGATGCATGCTTCCCGTTATTCGTGAGAGAAAAACAATTCAAATTTAACGGCAAGTGTACCAACTTTTCAAGAGAAGGAAGTTAATCCTCAATATTTCATTATAATTAGAATTCATCTCCTGTTCCAGGGGCAGAAGTTATTTTGCCCACCCGTTGAAGTGAAAACGAGTCAAAACAATTTTTTTATTAGTGAAAAAAATACAATTTGATCACGAATTTGTTATCCTATCTATTGTCTGCAGGAGGTGTAGTGATAAAACTGTGGTCTGTGCATTAGGCGATAGAACGAGATGTTGGGTGTGCCAGCTGCATAGACGGCGACGTTTTGGCATTAAAAGAGGACTCAACGTGCAATTTGCTATGGGTGGGTCACTAGTGTTTCAATACTGCCATAAATGTCATTTTCTTTTAAGGTTTTTAATTTATGTGTCTTCTCAAATTCAATAATTTTCTTGCATTTTTTTCATGCTTGGCCTTTTCTAAAAGGTTGAACTCCAACTTTGAGGGCCCTCCACCGTCCCATCCCTAAAACATCTTGGAGGAGGTACATCGAGGGATGTGCTTCTGACCAGGGTACAAGAGCTGTCATACTAGTGCCCCACAAAGAATCCAATTTCAAACCTTGTTAGAGGCAGGAATTGAACCCTCACACTGCGGCGACAGTTCAGCTGAGACTACATGTAGGACAATCATATTGTAAATAAAACTAAAATATATATTTATAATAAGATGTCTAATTGTAATAAGTTTTATCTTTTTATTTTAATAATTTGTTTAGAATAAAATTTCTTTTCTTTATTAATTAGAATATGATTTTTAATTTATTTTAAATTAGGATTTTAATTTATTTCCTTTTAGGATTTAACCCCTGTTTTGTATACATTAAAATTATCATTCTCATTTTTTTACACATTTTCAACCA
>CAIGRQ010300932.1:0-11686 GCA_903798375.1 Fraxinus sp. D2006-0159
AATATAAAACCTTGGATCATTACTCAAGTACGTTTTTACATTCAGTTTTCGGCACTTAAGCTTCTTTATATTCTCTCTATGACTTGAGCATCAGAGAAGGCGTCGAGAACACACCTCGAAATCTTTATTCCACGTACCAAAAGATCACGTTTGTACTCATTATCAGTCGTCAAGTTCGAAAATCAACAAGTGCGATTTTTGGTAGCATCATGTATGATGGACATATACTCTCCTAGGGTGGATAATACGCATATTATAATGACTTAGGTACATGGAATCGATCATGGCACCTTGAGAATGCAACAAGTTGTGCAAAAGACTTGGAATTGTGTCTGTTACGTCTCATTTGAAAAGGCTCTAGATCATCACCCACGTGACAGCCAACTAAATGATATCACCGAGGTCCACACTTCATGTCACCTCCTACCTGGCTGAGGTGGCATATCACTTCAGTCGAGGTGCATGATGAGGCCGATCCTCCATGGTCGAGGTGAAATGCTACACATGATGTAGGAAAAAGTGCAAGGCTCCTAGCCTCCACATTCGCAAAAGAGCATCTTCCCAAGCGATTCAAGATCCTTAAATGGCTCCTTGATGTGATAACTCACTTCAACAAAGCACTTTAAGGTCAAATTATGAGTTTATATACTAGAGGTCGGATTTAGGCTCTAAGGTTACAACTTTTCAAATATATTAAATTCCCATAAATGCACTGGGCAATTGAACGACCGGCCATCAAGATGAGGCCAAGTGTCTTTCAATTCAACGACCATTATCTTACCTCTTTCATTATAAAGCTCACACATTGTGTCATTTAAAGGTAATGCAACTTCATATACTTTAACTATAAACTTGCTATCTATTCACTCACTTAATACCCTCCTAGATCCAACCTGATTTGCTTAGTGGCTCACGTCTCTAACGCGTATCACATCCCCTTAGCTCATACATTATCTAACTTGACCGTCAAAGTACATGCAGCCGTCTTTCCCACCTTGAAAAAGGCCTCATGCAATTTATGATTTGTCGAAGTATGCATGACTAAGGTTTACATGAACAAGAGAAGACCCGAGATATGTTGACCATGTTACCCCCACAAAAACAATGTCGACGGGGTCTGTGTTAAACTTGACCCTACTATGGAATGTGCCGCCTCCCGTCCCAGCACACTCTAGGCATGGTCCAATCCAACGAGCCTGTCGACCCTGTAGATTCGACTTGCCTCAACCGTGCCAAGTGGGTTTACTAATGACAGTGAGAAAAGGTCACATCCAAGCATACAATAAGATGGTTCACCGAGTTTGCCACTGAGAGATAATGGAAGTGGAACGCCGAAAGGAAGCAGTCTCGAGTGCCAAAGGTGTCAAATCCACCATATAATATTTAGTCAACAAAAGTAGTGGCAAACTGTTGAAAGGTCTATTCATCTTATGATTTACAATTATTCAACCTCATGTGACATATCCACTCATGCATAATCATTCCCCCTTCATCTGATTTTCCCAACAAAATTATCTAAAGGGCAAACAACAAATGCCTTACAAAAGGTACATGTATATACAATACAATCAACGAATGAAAGAATACCGTTTCGCAACATAAAAGTTTCCAGAAAAAGAAGACTTGTCGAATATGATATACACGTGATAACTAGCATTAACTAATTGATGCTCTTTCTTCACCGGAAGTATTCAGCATCAGTAGGGCGGCGGAGGATATGGTGGTGGTGGATATGACCCTGTTATGAAAAAGTAAGCAGAGTAAGTCTTTTGAGCAGAGTATATTATATACAAAGCTACAACCGAAAAGGATTTTACCTGGAGGGTAATAGTGTGAGTTTTGGGGTGGTGGCAGATATGGCGATGGAGGATATACAGAAATTGGCGGGTAAGATGGAGGATAAGTAGCAGGCTGAGAATGATAAGGCGAAGGAGGGTATCCTGCTGAGGTAGGAGGATATGTAGGATACGGAGATGGTGCTGAGTAGCCATTTGCAGATGGATTGTAAGGAACGGTGGATTGAGGTGCAGAGAAGAGAGTGACCTGAGGTACCGTTGCAGCCCCAAACGGTGGAGCCAATGGAGCATAGCTCATTGCTGGCTTCTAAAAAATATCAAATGATGAAATGCTCATAAGTAACAAATAATTTATTCATAATAGTAGGTACAAGCGGTGTAATTTATTCTGAATGGAAGAACAAGATTTTCAAAAGGTAAAAGAAAGAAGAAATGAGTTTACATTTGCATTTGAATAGTGCATAATCAGTCGAACTACTCCAGCATGCCTGTAGACAAAAGGACAAATTTTAATCATCTACTAATTTTCATCACAAAACTTCGGCATTGTCAGTCTTCCAACAAGAGAAATGGTTTATTAAGTTACAAGTGGCAAGAGAAACTAGTACTCAGTCAGCAATTTGTTCTATTAATATCACAATAACATGTTATTTGAGGGCAGACCAGCACATTACACGTTTGGACATTAAGGATAAGCTAAATATATGAAAAGAACACTATACTATAAACCATCCACTGAAAATAGAATGGTCCCCAACTTCACAGTACACCCTAGGAACGTTCATCTGTAAGGGACCCGGGAGAAGTTAGATGATGGAGCACAATGTAGAAATGCTCGTTTCCTGGAAATCATCTAGCGGACCTGTTCTTGCCATGTACCCAAATAATGAAAAACCATATGTAGGGTTTTTTGACATGCTACAATGAAGCAGCAGTTGAAACCTAACACGTCGATATTGCACAAGAAAAGGAGGCAAATACAGCTTGCTGAGTGTACTAACTGATTGTGTAGAACAGGGAGATAGGAAATGGCTTACAACTTTCCATCAAACAATTGTATGGATAGTGGAGCTCTCCAAGGGAAGAACACTTCAGTTCTACAATAATTTCTCGTTGCAGTATGAAAATATCTTACGATGTAAGGTTTCACCAAGTATAACATCCAAGCGTCTGTATACCATGGCAAACTAGCTTGTCTAGTTTCATGATCAAGATGATCAAGGATATCGCTATTTAGTGAAACAGAAACATATTAAAAAAACTTATTTCAACCATTTAAATCAATGACTCCCTTCCTTCTAACTCCTTTTTAAATAAGCATACATATTTTCCACGCGATAGCTCTAGCATGCTTGATGATTTTTTGCACTTTGTGTCTGTGTTGATCTAGCTAGTATATAATGTTTCAACTGGGGATATGTAAAAGGAACAGTGGGACAATTCATCGCAATAATCATAAAACAGAAGTTCATAATAGTTCCAAAATTTTATAAGCACTGTATAAATCACTACTCTTGAAACACAAGCATAAAAAATAAAAAATACAAACATACAGAGCAAACACAAAATGCCATTAACACAACTATAACGTAGTTTTGTTCAGTATATCAGTACCTGCCTTTCTTGTCCTGAAGAGGCCAGGAGCTGTCGTCATAACCCTGAGATAGAGTTTTCTGCAACTGAACCCTAAACACACCAAATTAAAGATCACAACTCAGCATACAAGAGCAAATCTTTTTTATTTTTTAAAGGAAATTCAATCATGAATTAAACTAGAAAAATCCAAGATAATTACTTTCCACTGCCGATGAAATCGTCATAAGTTAGAGTATTGCTATTCCACACGACAACATTTAACTCCGGCAACCCTTCTATCAACGTAAAGACGAATTTCTCTTGAAATGTAGGGTTTTTCCCACCATCTTCACAAATTTCACACAAAAATAATCATAAATCAAAACCCATAATTTTTTTGATGAAAATAAACACCAAAAAATCCATTTAAAAACATGTATATTGCATATATACGTAGTAACGTATAACATACCTGTACAGGTACGTGTACGGTATTTGGTGCTAGCATATTCGAGACAGACGTAGGGATCTTGCCTTGAAATCCATTCTGTGTCTTTCAATTTGGTACAACCGACCACTGCTCCAAAAATTTTAAAAAATGTATTTAAATAATGATGAAAAAAACATTTTTTTTTCAAGAAACTGAAGCAAACAGACGAAGTTAAACAGGGAAAATTTAAAAACATGAACCTGTAATCTCAATGAGTTGGCCTTGAATGCCGGAAAACGACATGGGATGGAAGAAGAACAGGATTAAGTTTTTAACGATGTTTTTGTAATTCGATTTTCGACAACAGGAAGAATAATGGTGCCCTTTTATAGTAAATTTATGAGGAATTAATTTATGCTGAAATGCGAAGAATTCAAAGCAAAATCGAATCCAATTTATAAAATGGGTTGACTGGGACGGAGTCGACGGCGGAGGAGGATCCAGGAGCTTTCTTATTTCTTCAACGATTAAGGTAGCGCGTAGTAGAAAAAAGTTGCGCGTAAAATCTTGTTGGCTGAGCGCGTGAATATTTTTTCTCATGTTCTTTTAGAATTTTTTTTCAATCCCACAATCACATAAAAAAAATATTATGCACTTATTAAATTCAAAATTTTTCCTATATTTTAATTACACATTTTTCAAAATATTACTATTCAAAATAATATTTTTTCGAAAAAATAACCACGACAATTAACCAAAAAGGTTCAAAGATGAGCATGGGATAGATAGGAACGATGATCCTGAGAGTTCGTAGGTTTTTGCCCCATGTACAGAAGGAAGAACACCAGAATTTGGCCAGAATAGAGACAAATACACAGGACCTACCCATGTGTGTATTCTGGTGAAATTCTAGTGGATTTTTTCTGTACACCAAGCCCATCTCGAGTTGGTAATGGTGCATAATACTTGACTCTAGGGGCAAAGTTAGGGAAGAGAACAAAATAAATTACTGGGCTAATACATATAAAAAGAAATTAAAAATCGGGTGTTTGACACTCATTTTAGTAGAAAAATGTGTTTTTGAATAGTGATTGTTGGAAGAATGTGTGATTAAAAAATAAGGAGAATTTTTAGGTTTATGTATAATATTATTTTATTGATAGAATGTGTGTTTAAAAAAAGAATGAGAATGAGAAAAAATGGGTGTCAAACGGGGGTTAAATCATAAATGGCTTGAAACCCCTCCCTATGCCGTTGGTTAAGTGGCTCGTGAACTTAGTTTTGTTTGGAAAAAATTTATAATGAAATTTTATTTTTAAGTTCACAATTTCGTAATTACTATTCATTTATTATCATCTATGGCATTGGGTTCATTATTCATTTTCATCATAATTTCTCTAAAACAAACATTTAATTTTGAAACATGTATTTGAAAATTATTCTATTTACGTGAAAATATGTTTTTGGTTTTTGGTTTTTACGTTGATCATCCCAAGTCACTGCTCAACTTTAACCGTTGATAATTTGACGGTGTAATATCGACACATTTGCAGGTGCATTTCACTGAAGATTTCCAGGCTCTAGTACTTGTATGAAATTGGACCTAAGAAAACACTTCTGAATTCACATACCAAATTCTTGGTGCCACCAAATTAACTTTCTTGGACCTCAGTTTAGCAAAATTTCTGGGTTGCTTCTACCTCAAGTTTTCGTGCTAGATCTTGATGTGCTTTTCATCACCAACAACAAAATTCATGCAAAAACTTCCCCACAATTTGGGCTCCATTTTACTTAGTCCATGTTTGGTCCAGCTAAAAAATTGAATTATATTTAAATTAAGTTAATAATTTATTTTAAACAAGCATTTTATTGCATTCATCACTTTTCAACCACAGATTTTATGAACTTTTATCAAGATTAAACCAAACAACAGTTAACCTTAGCCTGTGACAATTTATTGGCCCAATTTATGAAAGTATTAGATTGGGCCAGACCTCCAAAACCTTGATTGAAGTTCTCTATTTGAAGACCCTGCTATCGGGCTGCTTGCCGTGTGAGACTGGGCTTTTGGAAACGACGAGAGTTGTTTATGTGAGCCGGAGCTTCCTGATGGACCCAATTCCACAATCGTTTTCGTGCTTACTTAAGATTGGCTGACCCCGATGTTATTCATTGTTGTCCAGGCCCAAGCACTATCCTGATTGTTAAATATGTGCANGATCTCACCATAATTCACTCGAATAGTTCGAGGGTAATCTCAAGTCTGCAGCTCTGCTGAAGCCACTACCACCTACCAAAAATGGCCAAACACCAGTAGGAGGTGGACATTTCAAATGGAAGACTGCAGGACCAGTCAATGACAACTCAAGAAATGGGACCAAATCTCCAAGTAATTGAATGATATTTGATAAATCTTATGAACAAGTGGTTATAAATATCACGCGACATGGTTTGCGGACGTCCCAGCGTTGGGTGCATTGGTGCAACGGCAGACCTGTGAAATTGACACGGCAATGCTAGTCTAGTTTGGAAGAAATGTGATTCTTGTCCAAAAGCATATTTTCAATCTATTCAATTTTTCTTCGGCCTTGGATTTAGTTTTATGAGTGTGCAAAACTAATTAAAATGATACGATCAAATTATAAATTTCACAAGATAGATAGACCAAGAAGTCTATAGCCAATTGATTTGAGAAATCAAGCAAAAAGCCAAAAAAAAATTACAATGGGCAGTCAAGAGTCAAGACTATCGAATATTATCAACTCCCTCAACAATTATAATTCTTGATTTCGTTAATTAAAGCATCAACATCATTATATGAAGAGCCACCAACTTCCACCGCTCTCTTAGCCTCCTCTGCCAACACTTTGGCTCGCCGCATCATCTCCACCACCTCATTGCCGCCACCCATTAACTTCACAACCGCCGTCTCCACCTTGTCCTTCCCCACCATCTTTCTCTCCATATTCCACGACCCCCACTCCTCACTTCCCACCCGTATTCCAATCTTCAACACCTCGGTCACCAACTTCTCGTTATAAAACTGCTCTGCCGAAAGCGGCCATGTGATCATAGGCACACCGGCACAAACACCCTCCAAAGTCGAATTCCATCCACAATGAGTCATAAATCCACCAATAGATTCATGTTCCAAGATCAACAATTGTGGTGCCCATCCTTTGATTATCAAACCCATTTTGGAATCCAAAATTCTCTCCTCGAATCCATCCGGAAAACAATTCTCTTTGCCCTTATCATCCAAAATCTTCCCAACCACCCAAATAAAAGGATGCCCTGCTGATTCAAGACCACAAGCAATCTCATAAAGCTGTATAGGGCTTAATCGAGCTAAACTGCCGAAACTTACGTACAAAACTGATTTAGGTTTCTTCGAATCAAGCCAGTTCAAGCAACTATTCTCATCAATGGTGGCCTTTTGGCCTCTTGCCGCCTTATCTTCAATATTCCGGTTACATAGTGACACGGGTCCGACGAGCCAAGCCTTTTTACCAATTACGTTTCTATAATAATCAACATACGCTGGCTCTAAAGCATAGAAACTATTAACAACCTGTCCAAAAATGTTCTGTTCAGCTCTCATGGACTTCCCCGGAAACTCAGCTCCGGTTCGAACGAAGATCGGGAGCTGAGACCTTGTCAGTTCAATCTTATCCGGGAGGCCCGGCATGACAAAAAGCTCCGTATCAGATGCCACCTCTTTATGTGGTGAGAATCTTTTAATATTCTCATCACAGCACCGAGCAAAACAGCAATTACCAGTGAAGATGATTCTAGGAATTCCAATTACATCAATTACATCAGCCACCCAGCGGTGGAAGGTGTCAGTTACAATACAGTCGGGGTGGCGCTGGATTAGGAGTTGCTTTAAAGGTTCTTGGAGAATTGAGGTATCCGTCATTGGCGGAGCTGACATGTCGACGGTTTGGAGTTGGAGGGTGGCATCAGGAGGCAGTTCGAGAGTATGGAAATTGATGTCGAGGCCAGATTGTTGGTCTCTGGCTATGGATTTTTGGAAGACAGTGATGTCGTTTGGGATGGTGATTATGGTGGCTTTGACGCCGTGGGATGCGAAGAGCCTAGCAAGATCAATCATTGGGATCAAGTGGCCTCCCCCAACAAATGGGAAGAAAAATATTTCAATCTTGCGGCCTTCCATTTCCTTAGATGCTTTAGTGGTAGTTGTGGCGGGTGGAGAGCTAGAAGGAAGAATTTCTTTATAATGCAATTTGCGGACCCTTATCATGAGTTGGTCAATGGGTACACTATCTTATTGAAGCGCCTACTTTATTACAAGTGAAACCCTGGTCGGTTTACTCAACTTTTCATGCCGACCATGAGACATACGTCACTGCTGACGAAAGAGGTTTTTAAGAGGGGGATTAGGCATGCTTAATTTACAAAATTAGGCATGCTTAATTTACAACATAAATAGAGAAGGGCTAGGTGTACCGGGTGGGGGTTCGGTCCGCACCGGCAACTAACAATAGGGGGAGGGGGGACCATAAACAGAGAGAGGAAGAAAATGAACAAGGTATTTATCTGAAGTAGGGGATTTCTAAGAGTTTGTTCCAATTCTTGTACACAACTGCATATAGAAACGTGATAAAGAAATGGGGAATTCCTTTCTATTAGGAGAATCTGACTTCTTTTCATTTGTAAATTGAAGGAAAGGCCTAAAGCGTGGATCATCGGTTGAGACCTAGGACAACGACTTACTTTGATTATAATTAATAAACTAGAAAAGTTGCTCTCCTTTGTCTCTCTCCATTGTAAGCTCAGCTTGTGCCTATTCGGGAGAAGTTGAGTGTCTTGACTCGTAATAACTGAAATTCGTATGCTTTGATTTTGACACCTGCATTAAAGGCACAAGAAAAGTAAACATTTTCTCACATTTCTTCCTTAAAATATGAAACCGAATTCATAAGCCACGTTGACTAGATTGATCTTTCATCTTCAAATCATGAGTTTCATTCCTCTCTAGATCCCATCACGAGAGTCTAAAACTTTGCTATCTTATGCCCGAAAAGTGCTCATCTTGAGTGATCCATTCCATGAGCAGGGCATCCAGTAAAGAGAAAATATGCATATTTTTAAGCCGATCCCATTGATTTAATCAAGACTTGGTATGATCAGGTTCATTTGGCTGGGATCTTGCTTGAAAAAGGCTCGGATAGGGTCAGTTCATTTGGCGCTTCGAGGCTGTCTTCGACTCGTAGAAGGAAGCCAAATACTTGAATTGACACGAAATATTGTAAAAATTTGTCACAATTGTTCCTACTGAAAGCACGTTGTTATACAGTAATGCTATAAAGAATCACGAAAGTATTTTCCAGATGAAATTTGTTTTCATGTTACACAACAAAAAGTCTCGTGTATTAGAAATAACAGTAGTAATAAGAGCCACAAAGCAACTCTTGGATATATCACACAGTATCCTATCTCCAACATTGACAGAATTTATAGATTATAACAACTGCAAAATTAGTAAACATAAACACTGCATTTTCAGACAGAAGCCACGCGAGATCAAAGAGTCAACACGGACCATTATGTATAGCTTACCTCCAAATATTGAGGAACACTTGTGATGGGAATAAATCGATACTCCTGAAATCATGTTTTTTTTTTTCCAAATTATGCTTCCACTGATATTTGATTCTATGAATCTGTAAACTGTTTATTGCCTCAATAATGGTAGAAAATGATTTAAGAGGGAATTTTCTTAAAAAGGTTCCATCGTGATGAACCTGTCTACACAAATTCATCACACACCATTATTCAATATTGCAGATCTCCACTTCACTTTCTCTACGATAATTTAGAATGATTTCGCTAATCTTCTTTATAATCTTAGTGAAATCTATTTATATCCAAAACCCATTTTTCACATTATACAATTGGTGGAGTTGCAACATCAAGGCAAAGAAAGAATCCCAATTACATCACCAAGCAGAAAACTCAGATCAAATTTATGTCAAGGAAAATATATTCAAAGAAGTTAATACCTCACAGCATCCTCAAGGTTAGTGTTTTCACGCACAACAAGGGGAGCAGCTGTCATAAGGTCGCCAACAACCTTCCCATAAGTTTTATTGAGTAGCTTCTGAATTTCATTAAATGTCTGTAGTGGCTCAAAAAATTAGAAAACTGAAAAATAAATAAGCCTGTGTATCTTGAGAATTCTGACAGAGAAGCTTAAATATAGTTATTAACATATTATCCAGGAAAAAGGCAGTCATCCAATGCTATTTGCGTGGTAATATCCAGAGCAGAATATAAGTCATGACATTATTTGCTTAGATTGATCTAGTGGATTCTCACTGTATCTAATGCTTGCGTGTAATCTATAAACTACAATTCACTTGCGGAAAAAGACAAAGAAACAGCACGTTCCATGTACTCAGGCTATTTAAAATCACATATAATTCATATTCGACGATCATAAACATTATTTTTCCCTTAGTGCCTAAAAAGTAAGCATATATTGGCGCATGCGTTCTAATTTCTATCGTACATAATAAACAACAGAAGAATGAAGCAATTATGTAAATGCAACACATCAGCACCATTCGCTACACAACTTTTCTGGAACAAAAATGTTATATTTAAATGTCATTACAACAAAAATTGAGCACATTGCTTATCAATTACTAAGTGCAGAGGATTCAAACAGTTTTTACATACTTTCCAAGAACTATCAACATCAGGAAACATGTTTGTATCATGCTGACCGCCACCTGAATTTTATAGACAAGGAAATAGGATAAAATCAGAGGTTACTGCTCGAGCAAGCAAGTGAACTTGTCAAGTTCATTTAACCACAGGGAAAATGAGGCATCTAATTAGCAAAACCGAATTTAATATTACTATTATCGTATCTTTAATATTATTATGCTGTTTCAAGACTAGCCTAGATATTTGTAACACGATTTAAAGGCCTAGCTGATAATACAAGCAACCACACGTATCGTCTTTTGTAGTGTCTCTATACAGTAAGAGTGTGACAAAAATGAACAATGCTAATTGCAGAACTTGTAACTTAGAAGCTGCTTAATTTCAACTGTTATATTTGATTTTTATTTTTATTTGGGGTGGGGTGGGGTGGTGTTACTGATATTTCCCTCTCCATAAAGCGAAATACCAAACTCATTCCTCTCAATTTTCAGAGCTTGGGATCGCACTTTTGAGTGCAGATATCAGTTTGGCAGTTCCTATCTCGTGTCCTAATTTTTACTAGAATGAAAAGTATTTCAGCAATTGAAAAAATGGGACAACCCTATTGAATTGGAACACTGTGCGTCGTAATCTTCTTTTTCTTCCTTTCCCCAGAATGTCCCATCACCATAAGCTTGAATCAAGATTATATCTTAGGTTCTTATCTCTTCTCATTAGTCATGGATTAGCTTACGAAACATTTCCTTGATTGGCTTCCTTGGTGTATGTTATTCATTGAGGACATGATTTCATTTGAAGGCACTTGGAAGGGGATAAATCAAAAGTCAAAAGAGCATAGGGCATTTAGAACCTAAAGACTTTAAGGATAAGTAGGTCCAGACTAGAATAAATGGTAAGTTCTTTTAGTAATAGTACGTAGAACAATGAAAGTGAAGTAACTATCACAACAGCAATTTCGACTTTTCATTACGCAAAAAGACTCCAGCGAAGAAAGTCGTGAAAACTAGCATTCCATAGTTTCCTTCATAAACATTCCATGGTGAGTGGTTAGCAGTCATGGAAAAAAAAATATTTAGCTGTTGTGGATTGTGTGTGTCCATGAAAATTATCAATTTAGCCCTCTATGAAAAACCTTTTTACCATAATCTATCAGTTTCATTTTTTTACCTATCCCCCCCCCCCCCCCCCC